>JAODAL010006800.1:0-130317 GCA_025379985.1 Phyllomedusa bahiana
AATTTCAGATTGTCAAGGAGTTGATTCAGAAGCTCAGTGATCTGGGAGGCTACGTTCTATAGAGATAAAGAACATTAGGATATTCAGGAAGTAAAAGAAAATCAGGAAATAAAAGGAAGCATCCATGAAAATAGTTTTGGCTATACAGCGGCTATATAGCCATATGTGTCTATGATTGCAGGTAACAAACACACCCTGTGTGTAGCCTGATCCTTGTGATTCACCCTTTTGGCCCTAGTAATGAGTTTAGTGAATATCTGCTGCCTTCTCCTCTACATCTATCACTTTAGCACCAAACTGGCAGTCATGGTACCCCACTGCTACCCATTGGTTGCATTGGGTTGTGTTGTCAGTGCAAACCGTGACTTCTAATGATGTGGGGCATGGTGACAGAGTTAAAGTAGAAATCAAATGGATCCCTGACACTTTAGTGATCCATAGCCTGGCTATTGTTCCAACTTTATATAGACTGTGCTGCTGTCTCTTAACCTGATCCTGACCTCGACCTCGTTTCCAGATTTCACTCATGTCTCATCCATCAGTTTTCTGGTTCCTGTAGAACTTTTCTTTGATATTGACTCTTGGTCTCTTTTTAAAAATCAGTTCAGAATTCATTTTTTTCCTACCTCGACAGAAGTCTTGGTGTTATTTCTCTCACAGACATCTTCTTTAATATGGACAATGTCTTTTAAGAACATGCACACTGGATCCTGTAGGAAAATGAACCAGAAGCTCTATAAATGCATTAACAAAAACAATTAACAATCTTTCTAGCAGGTTCTTTTCACAGAGTGCAGCTCTACCACTTTAGATATCATACTATTACTAAAATTGAGGCTTAATACAGCAGGTGCTACTGCAGTGAACTCAAGTACCCAATGTCTGCTGGTTCGATATCATCACCAGAGCTCAAAGCAAGAGAAAAAAAACAAAGTTAACACCTCCAGTTACAGTTTGCACTAAAGCAATTTCTCAAACACAAAATGTAGCGGGACATAGTAGACATGAATTCCTATATAAACACTGAACTTGTAACACATTTAAAATGCATTACTGCTATCCTTTATATATGCCATGAAGGTTTTTAGTGCGCATTTTGATCACACTGCATATGCCCACCTACCTCAATGTAACTTCATCAGATGGGTCCCTAATTCTAACACCTTTACTTGTGGCCAAAACTGCCATACATTCAAGGCAACAAGCTCCATTCATTTGACACAGTTACCTTGAGGTGGTAGGTAAGCATACGCAATGAGTTTAAAATGTACACCATACACCTTTAATTTATGTATACACAAAGGATAGCAGTATTTTAAATATTCCGCAAGCTCAGTGTTTGTATGGGTTTTAGTGCCTACTGTGTACTGCTGTATAGAAAACACATGGGAGAAAAATGTGTTTACCACTCCCTTGTGTGATGTAGCCAAAGCCCACTCGATCCTTAGGTTGAAAAAGCAAATGTGTTGGGTCACAGGCAGCTCACTATAACTGCTGACCTGCTTTGGAAGTAATCCAAGAATACTTGAAAGCTTGAAGTAAACAACTTCCCAATAGTAATAAAAAATATTCAAAGTTTATTTCACATAATGGTCCATGGTTCAAAATAACAACCTGAAAATATTTTTCCAACATCTTCCTCTTTTAGACCAAAATGATATCCTCCTTAACATTATTAGTCAGGGAGTGTGCATGGTATCCAAACGTAACCTCACCTTAGGTGACATATTATCCCCAAACACTTTTTCTAGTGCAATTCACTTAAGACCTGTTTATTCCATAAAAGATTTTGCAAATGTGCCGGCCCCAGAGGTAACGTGTCACTATGTGGTTTCTGGCACTAATGATTTTCCTATAGGTACAAACAATCCGAAATCTAAAATTAATCATTTTATTAATTGTTATATCACTTATGTGATTTATGTTATCCTTTTGTAAATAGAATGCACATCAAGAAAACTTAAAAACTCGCATTGCTGAGCATTTGAGTGACATTAAAAGTAAAACCAACAACCTTTCAAGGGCTCTGAGGCACTTTATAGATGCCCACGGCAAACAAGTTGATACCTTTTCCTTTGTTGGTTTAGAGAAGGTACAAACCTGAGCAGGGAAGCAACTGGAAACCCAAGCTCCTCAGTAGAGAAGCTTTCTGGATTGTCACTTTCCAGACTCATTTCCCGATAGGTCTTAACTACAAGAGTGATTGGTTATACTTTTATTAATAATAAATTCTTCTCATCGATTATCCATTTATAGTAACAGTACTTGTATATATACAATGTAAGTTTACTATAGTATACAGAAATAGATACACTTTTTACATACAGTACTTGCCTTATAATACCTGGTCTGTTTATAATGCTTTGATGGGTTAAATCCTTTCCTTTTTATGTGTTCTTACTTAACTACTACCGGTCCAGTTAGTATTGAAATTATTCTTTAATTATGTGACATAAACTGTGTATATTTTTTATTACTATTGGGACGTTGCTCACTTCAAGCTTTTCAAGCTTTGTAACCAAACTTATAAGGGGAATGGAGCATCTTAGTTATGAGGAGAGGTTAGTAGAATGGAACTTATTTAGTCTTGAGAAAAGACGGCTTCGGGGGGACATGATTAATTTATATAAATGATCCGTACAACAAATATGGGGAAAAATTATTTCATGTAAAGCCCGCTCAAAAGACAAGGGGACAGTCCCTTCGGCTGGAGAGAAAAAGATTCAATCTCCAGAGGAGAAGGGTGTTCCTCACTGTAAGAACTGTGAATCTGTGGAATAGCCGCCTGAGGAGCTGGTCACAGCAGGAACTGTAGACAGTTCCAAGAAAGGCTTAGATACCTACCTGGAACTAAAGAATATTAATGCGTATGTAGCCATGTAAAATTCTGGATCCTGGCTGGTGGGGATTCTGTGGTTAGAGTTGAGGTCTCCACTGGAGCAGATTGGTTCTTGCCTTGTGGGTTTCAGGGCATTCACCAGTGGGGAGGCTGGGCTTAAAATCCTTGTCTCCCTCCCTTCACCCACATTTTACCCACCCTTGGTTGAACTTGATGGACACATGTCTTTTTTCAACTGTACTAACTATGTAACTATGAAACTATATAAGCTTTCAAGTATTGTGATGCCATACTTTGTGTATGAGAACCACCAAAACTCAGGCACATTTTGTACACTTCTGCTATGGTTTTATTGGTGGTGCTCTAGAGAACTAAAACATTTAAAGTGAAGCAACTTAGCAAATGATTGTAATTAGAGAAAATTTACAGTTTTGAATCTACAGCCCCATTGCAGATCTATGTGCCCACAGGGGAACAAGAACAAAAAAGCGTGCCCCCCTGATTGCGTCTGGGTATTCTATTTTATCTTACTTCTTGCTAAGCTAAGACGTGATGTGGCAGAGGGAAGGAGTAAAACTTTTAAATTAAATATTGCAGTGGTTTGTAGCTTAGCTGGAGACAAAAGGGTCTGTTGTGACTGCTTAAAAAAATTATGGAATTTTATTTAAAAAACGATTTAAAAAGGGGGTTGTCTCGTGTAAAAAAATGCTTTTAAAATTTTAGGGAACACTAAAGAAAACGTTTTCAAATTTTTTGGTTGTTCACTTTTTTTGTTAGGGCTACCGTGATTTTTCACCTTCGGGCGCTCTCGGGTTTCCAAGAACCGACGGGGAAATCCTTATTCCTGCGGTTTGTTCAACTGATAGCAGGGAGTGACCATCAAAAGGTCAGGCAGGCAGTGAGAGATCATGTTGTTATTGATCTTTCAACAAAAAAATTATTTTTACATTAATCAGAAGCTTTCAGGAACCAGAGAAGGAAAATTTAGCTTCGACTGATAAATAAAAGTTGAAAACGAGCTCTATGCTAATTAAGACACTGCCGGAAGTGACAGAGCAAAGCGCATATTTCATTCATGCCCTATGAAACTTTGGATGAAAAACCCCTTTTAAATTTTTTTATTCTCCTATTTTGGTTGATCTTTTAGACAGGGAATATGTTGGCGTATATAAAAAAAAGATTTTTTTATTATTATTATTATTATTTAAAAAGAAAAAAGGTTTCAAGAAAAGTTTCTTTTCTGTGATCTGTATATGGTTATAGGTTTCCACACATATATAGCAGCATTACACACCGTCTTATTCTTCTTCTCACATTCCTCCACTACCCCATTCGGGATTTTTTTTGACTCTGAAACCCCCTGAGAAGAAAGAAGAGACAGTAAAGGATTCCACTTATTAAATCAGTTCCTTATGAGTATTTACAGGCCCCAAGTTATATGGTTAAATTTCTTTATGGTTTTCGGTTTTACTCTAAAGCACAGATGGGACAATATGTTGCTGTCCAAAGAGGAGGTTTCAAAATGCATCCCACCATTGCGGTCCCTAATGTTTAAAATCCTTTTTAAAGTCCCCCTTTGGGAATTAAATACTGTCCTTTCTATAGAAGTGCCCTAGATATCCGTCAATAATGTCCCTTCCATGATTTAAAGAATATCTACAATGTAAGAATCCCAATAAGCCAGCCAGCAGTTTTATCTCTGAATTCCAGCTGAGTGGGCAGGCTTCTTCTGGTGTGATGTAAAGTTTATTTTACTTTAAGTATACGAATTGATGCTCTTCCTCCTCTACAGATCGTACAAGGGGTCAGACTCAGCTGGGTCATTCCTCCTCTCTGTCTTTACTTACTGTACAATAAAAAAAATCTTAAATCCTAGAAAATATCTTAGTATTTCAGGAGTCTTTAACTGCAACTAAGAAGCCAAACATAATATGGACATACTGTAGATTACTTCCACTGAATCCAACTTTGATTTGTGGACTGAGGGCAAATATCCAGCAGAGAGTATTTTTTTAAGTTTTAATTTATTCAAATAAAGATTAGTTTTCAGCTCTCTTAAAAGATATGTTACAGGAGAGACATTGATGGATTATTGTCATAAGTTTTCGCTCCAGAGCTTGGTTCACTGAGTAAAGGTAATTGTGCCGTGAGTTAAAAAACCGGAGGATTGGTGAGTGGCTACATATAGATTGTAGCAAAGTTGTTTTCTATTGCAGCTTGTGTTTGAAGTACTGTCACATTCTAAAGGGCACTTTTCCCCCTTCTGTTCTACCGAAGAAGAGATGTATAATTTGATGCAGTTATCTGAAATGCTGTTTAATCCCATGCTGTCTACTGAACAGGTAATGTATGAACTAATGCCATCTAATGAATGTGTTATACACTCACCGGCCACTTTATTAGTTACACCATGCTAGTAACGGGTTGGACCCCCTTTTGCCTTCAGAACTGCCTCAATTCTTCGTGGCATAGATTCCACAAGGTGTTGCAACGATGCTCAATTGGTACCAAGGGGCCCAAAGAGTGCCAAGAAAATTTTCCCCCCACCATGACACCACCACCACCAGCCTGAACCGTTGTTTTACAAGGCAGGATGGATCCTGCTTTCAATGTTGTTGACCCCAAAATTTCTGACCTACCATCCGAATGTCGCAGCAGAAATCGAGACTCATCAGACCAGGCAAACGTTTTTTCCAATCTTTTACTGTCCAATTTCGTGAGCTTGGGCAAATTGGAGCCTCAGTTTCCTGTTTTAGCTGAAAGGAGTGGACCCGGGTGGTCTTCTGTGCTGTAGCCCATCTGCCTCAAAGTTCGCCGTACTGTGCGTTCAGAGATGCTCTTATGCCTACCTTGGTTGTAACGGGTGGCTATTTGAAGTCACTGTTACCTTTCTATAAGCTCGAACCAGTCTGCCCATTCTCCTTTGAACCCCTGGCATTTTAACAAGGCATTTCCGCCCCCGCACTGCCGCTCACTTGTTTTTTTTTCTTTTTCGGTCCATTCTCTGTAAACCCTAGAGATGGTTGTGCGTGGGAAAATCCCAGGAGTCAGCAAGTTTCTGAAATACTCAGACCAGCCCTTCTGGCACCCAAAAACCATGCCACGTTCAAAGGCACTCAAATCACCCTTTTTTCCCCCTTTCTGATGCTCGGTTTGAACTGCAGGAGATTGTCTTGACCCTGTCTTTCATGCCTAAATTTCACTGAGTTGCCGCCATGTGATTGGCTGATTAGAAATTAAGTGTTAACGAGCAGTTGGACAGGTGTACCTAATAAAGTGGCCGGTGAGTGTATATAATCCCAGACCGATAATGGAAAGTGTAAAACTAGAAGGGAACTTAAAATGTCTATTCACAAATGACAGGAGTCTAGCAACCAAAATGGGGGAACTTGAGGCGCTAGTTGTAGAGGAGCTGGTTGATGTGGTTGGTATTGCTGAAACATGGCTTCACGCCTCACATGATTGGGATGTCATCCTTCGAGGTTTTAATCTATTTAGGAAGGACTGAGCGAGCAGGAAGGGAGGAGGAGTGTGTCTGTATGTAAGGAGTGATATGAAGGCAAATGTGAAAGAGGCAATAGAAGGTGAAGATGGTAAAGATGTGGAAACATTGTAGGTGGAAATATAAGGAAGGGTTAATGCAAAAAAAATATTTTTGCCATAATCTATAGACCCCCGAACATCACTGAGAAGATAGAAGAACAGTTGCATAATCAAATGGTGCGGGCAGCACAGGAGGGTACAGTAGTAATAATGGGCGGCTTTACTTACCCAGACATTGACTGGGGTGACGGTTCTGCATCAACTGCAAAGGGAAGGAAGTTCCTCAATCTGTTACAGAATCATTTTATGGGGCAGTTTGTGGAGGATCCCACTAGAAGTGATGCTCTTTGGATCTGGTATATTTCTAACAAAGCAGAACTTGTTGAAGTGGTCCTGTTTCTGAAAATCTAGGTAACAGTGACCACACTATCATTTGAGTATAACCTAGAAAAATAAAACGCAGAGTGGAGGGCAAACAAAATTAATTTTAAAACGGCCAATCTCCCCTTATTGAGGGACGCAATAAAGGACATATATTGGGAACAGCTATTAGCAAATAGTGATGTAGAAGCTAAATGGGAGAGCTTTAAATATACTCTGAGGAAATTTAAAGCAAAATGTATTCCTTTTGGTAACAAGTAAAGGCGATTAAAACTAAAACCAACATGGCTTCTACCTTCTGTTAAGAGGGCAATAAACAATAAAAAGGGCATTTAAAAATATAAGTCAGAGGGGTCAGTATCAGCCTTTGAAAATTACAAAGGGCTTAATAAAATCTGTAAAAAAGTGATACAAGCAGTTAAGATACAAAATGAAAGGCAGGTGGCCAAGGACAGCAAGACTAACCCCAAGAAATTCTTTAAGCATATAAATGCTAAAAAGCCAAAGATGGAGTATGCAGGACCCTTAAACTGTAATGAGGAGCTGGTCACTGGGGATCAGGAAAAGGCAGAGCTACTAAATACTGTAGGTTCTTCAGTTCTGTATATACTAACAAGGAGAAAGCAGCTGATGGAGGTAGGCCCATTGGGGATGTTTGTGGTGTCAGTACTAATGGGAGCAGTGCTAGAGCTGATGGAGACGGCCCCAGTGTGGATGTAGGTGGTGCAATACTGTTAATACATCATCTGCTATATTTAATTGGCTCAGTGTAGAAATAGTCCAAGCCAAGTTAAATAAACTGAATGTGAACAAGGCTCCAGACCCAGATGGCTTACACCCAAGAGTTTTTAAAGAGCTCAGCTTGGTTATCGGTGTGCCACTGTATATGATATTCAGAGATTCTTTGGTGATTGATATAGTGACAGGAGACTGGCGCAAGGCAAATGTAGTTCCCATCTTCAAAAAAGGCTCCAAGTCTTGCACAGGTAATTATAGACCATAAAGTTTAACATCTGTTGTGGGAAAAATGTTTGAGGGGCTCATAAGGGACTATATACAGGAATAAGTGGAAGAATACAATAATATAAGTGATTGCCAGCATGGTTTTACTAAGGACAGAAGTTGTCAGACCAACCTGATCTGAAGAGGTGAGTAGAAGTCTGGATAGCGGGGCGGCTGTGGATATTGTGTTTTTAGACTTTGCAAAGGCGTTTGACACTGTCCCTCTTAAAGGGGTTTTGCCACTAAGTAAAATTGACGTGAGAAGTTTGTAAATTAAATAATAAACATTTTCACCATTCATCATTATTAAAAATTCTGCACCGTTTTTGTCTTAGCTGCTCCTTTAGTGATCCATTGTTTACAAACTCGTCTCCCGGGTATACGACCTGGCTGAGGCTCCTCAATCTTTGGTCGCACATGCTCAGACATCACCCCTTCTCTCAGGCAGATGCGAGTGTTCAAACCCAAGGTGCGTCATTCCACTCCTGTCCTCTGTACTCTTTAGTAATTAGTCAAACAGTGCAAATAAATTAAAAAAGAAACCTCAATCAGGTCTGTGCACTGATAAAGAGAAATAAAATCCACAGATTTTGTTTCTGCAGGGATGTGAACCGAGGACCCTTGTGCTTGGAGGCAAAAGTTTTACCTCTGAGCTACAATGTAGTTATTTACAGTTCTACACATAAACAGACCTTTCTTTCACAGAGAGAGGAAAGGCCTGGTGATGTCATCCTGCTGGGTCACATGAGATGCAATTCAAACAAATCACACACGCCCCATTCTGAGCACACAGAGCTGAAGAGCTGGATGCAGGAGGGATGAAATGAGATCGTGGCAAAACCCCTTTAAGCGTTTTTTGGGTAAATTAGAATCCATTGGGTTAGAAATAATAGTGTGTAACCGGATTAAAAACTGGCTATCGGATCGTATTCAGAGAGTGGTGGTAAAGGACTCCTACTCTGAGTGGTCCCCGGTTATGCTTCAAAGGAGACAGATTAGGACATAGAAAAAATCTGTTGCAAGTGAGCAAAATCACATATGCATAAAAAAATAATTTTATTAAATAATCATATTGAAAAAGTGAACATAGTCCAAAATGGGATATTAGGACAGACATGTGGTAACCAGCTTACACGTTTCAGAACGTAAGTTCCTTGATCACAGCTATTTTTGCACACACCTGTGAGAAGATTTATACAAATCACAGACCAATGAAAACACTCAGATAGAAACAATCCTATTAACCCTTAATAAACCATTCGAAAAATAAAAAGGAGAGAAATGCACAAAGCAGTAGCACAATGCAGAAATAGGCAGGAACAAAAAACAAAAAAAAAAACCTGTAAACATAATTGGTAAAAGTGTCAAGATCAAAATGAGAAAAATACAAAGAAAGTTGCACAATGCAGAAATAGACAGAACAATACAGAAAATAAAAATGTAAAAAAATCAAAAAAGAAAAAAAAATACACAAAGAAATTGCACAAAGCAGAGATAGCTAGAAGAGACAAAAAAGGAAGAAAACAGAAAGAGAAAGTGGGAAAAAGGGGGATAAAATAGGAAAACACAAAAAGAAAAAAAAACCTGGATACATAATTGTTAAAAGTGTCAAAATGAGAAAAATGCACAAAACAGTTGTACAATGCAGAAATAGACAGGAGAGACAACAAAAAAGAAAAAAAACAAGTCGAAATAGGACGAAAAATACACAAGAAAAAAGTATTGTGCAATGCAGAAATAGATAGAAAAGGAAGAAAACAGAAAAAGAAAAGGGGAAAAAAGGGGGGAAATGAAAATAAAAAATAAAAAAAAAAAAACTACCTATGAACATAATAAAGGAAAATGTAAAAATCTAAAGGAGAAAAATGCACAAAGCAATTTCACAATACAGATATAAACAAAGAGGACAGGAAGAATAAAAGAACAAACAAGAAAAAACAAAGACAAACATGGTTAATAAAAATTTAAGAGATCATTATTATAATTCAAACCTTAAGGAAAACAGGTTTGCAGGGCCACAATCCAGAATGCTTCCCAATTAAGGAGTTTGTATCTCCAGTTCCCTCCTCCTATTGGCTTGGAGACCCTTTCTACACCATAGAAAGAGAAACCCTCTACACAGCGATCTTGCATTTCGGTAAAGTGTTTGCGTGCTCCCGACACATTAGTGGACTTATTTTCAATATCATAAATATGTTCAGCTTTACGCGTTTTACACTTTCTGTTCGTACATCAAATGTATAATAAGTCGCATATTTTGCAGTGTATGGCATAAACTATATAAGTGGAATTACAATTTCTGAAATGATTTATTTTGAAAATATAGGCAGTCCCTGGGTTACAAACGGGATCGGGACTGTAGGTTTGTTCTTAAGTTGAATTTGTATGTAAGTCGGAACAGGTACTGTATATTTATTAAATGTAACTCCAGCACAATTTTTTTTTTTTAGTTTTGGATAGTGCAGGGAAGGGTTTTTGCATTTGTTTTGACTGTTAAAAAGATTTCACCTTATTCTCACCTCATGTGCTGCTGTGGCGTGCTGGAATTTGTCGTTCCACAGCTACTATCTGCTGTGGAACATGGAACTACAAGTGTCAGCAAGACCGATAAGCCTCCGTTTGGGGTTTTGCCACGAAGTAAAATTGACGTGGGAAGCTTACAAATTGAATAATAAATATTTTCATCATTCATCATTATTAAAAATGATCCACTATTTTTGTTCTAGCTGCTCCTTTAGTGATCCATTGTTCGCAGCTTGTCTACAGTGGATACGACCAGGGTTGAGAGCTCCTCAGTCCTGGTCAGACATGCTCAGACATCACCTCTCAGGCAGCTCCTGAGTGTTCAAACCCCAGGTGTTCAAACCCACAATTATGTTTACAAGGTTTTTTTTATTTATTTTTTCTGCCTATTTCCGCATTTGTGCATTTCTCTCCTTTTGATTATTTGAATGGTATATTAAGGGTTAATAGGATTGTTTCTATCTTAGTGTTTTCATTGGTCTGTGATTTGTATAAATCTCCTCACATGTGCGTGCAAAAATAGCTGTGATCAAGGAACTTACGTTCTGAAACGCGTAAGCTGGTCACCACATATTTGTCCTAATATCCCATTTTGGACTATGTTCACTTTTTTAATATGATTATTTAATAAAATTATTTTTTTTATGCATATGAGATTTTGCTCACTTGCAACAGATTTCTTCTATGTTATAATCTGTCTCCTTTGAAGTATACTGCTGTCTGTGAGACCAACAGGTTTCAAGTGAGCTGCCCGGAAGTGTGTAATGCCCAAACTTTAATCCAGGGAAGTGTTTGGGGCTCTGACTACAAACATCACATGGAATGGTAAGCACCATTTGCTTTCAGTGTTTAAGCTGAGTTTTTTTATGGTGTCTGGTTATGAATGGTGTGCCCCAGGGCTCAGTATTGGTTCCTCTTTTATTCAATGTATTCATTAATGATATAGTGGAGGGGATCAATACCATGGTATCTATTTTTGCAGATGACACCAAGCCATGTAGTATAGTGAAATCTATGGAAGATGCTCATAAAATGCAAGCAGACCTGGACACACTGAGTGTTTGGGCATCCACTTGGCAAATGAGATTCAATGTGGATAAATGTAAGGTTCTGCATCTGGTTAGAAATAATCTGCAGGCATCATATGTCCTAGGGGGGGGAAAAACTTGGAGAATCACTTGTTGAGAAATATCTGGGCATTCTTGTAGATGATAGACTACAGAACAGCATGCAGTGTCAATCAGCTGCCTCTAAGGCAAGTAGGATATTGGCTTGTATTAAAAGAGGCCTGGACTCGTGGGACAAGGAGGGAATTTTACTGCTGTAAAAAGCATTGATGTGACCACACTTGGAATCTGCTGTTCAGTTCTGGGTCCCAGTTTATAGAAAAAATGTAATGGAGCTAGAGAGAGTGCAAAAATGAGCAACCAAACTTATAAGGGGAATGGAGCATCTTAGTTATGAGGAGAGGTTAGTAGAATTGAACTTATTTAGTCTTTAGAAAAGACGGCTTCAGGGGGACATGATTAATTTATATAAATATATAAATTGTCACTACAAAAAGTATGGGGAAAAATTATTTCAAGTAAAGTCCCCTCAAAAGACAAGGGGATATTCTAGAGAAAAAAAGATTCAATCTCCAGAGGAGAAGGGCTTTCTTCACTGTAAGAACTGTAAATCTGTGGAATAGCCGTCTGAGGAGCTGGTCACAGCAGGAACAGTTGGGAGTTTCAAGAAAGGCTTAGATAACTGCCTGAAACTAAAGAATATTAATATGTACGTAGCCATGTAAAATTCTGGATACTGTCTGATGATGGCTCTGGGGTCAAAGATGGGGTATTCCCTGAAGAAGATTGGTTTCTGCTTTGTGGGTTCCAGGGCATTCACCACTGGGGAGGCTGGGCTTGAAGTCCATGTCTCCCTCCCTTCACCCACATTTTCCCCACCCTTGGTTGAACTTGATGGACACGTGTCTTTTTTCAACCGTACTAACTATGTAACTATGTAATATGTAGGTTAAACAATTGTACTCCCCCCCATCATTGTGGCACAGTAGCAGGGCACTGTGCCATGTAATATGTTTCTCTTGGCATTGGTTGGCTTTCATGAAGGTATTATGTTCAACCCATTATATCCAATGGCCAACCTTGGGGGGTCATAGACTGTCAAACTGTGCAATCCCCTCCATTGACAATTGTGGTGGACACTGGGGATGCCTTTTTGGGTCCATAATCCACTACAACTCTGATAACACTAACTGCTGTTTATGCAACTAGAAGTCCCAGATGGCCACTCCATAACATCTATTGCCTTTCCTCATGGCCCACAAAACCAATGTATCTCTAGGGTAAAAATCTTATGAATATGTCAGAAGAATGAACCATGACAAACAGCACCTGTTAAAAGTTGTTAGGTGGGGAAGAGTTGGATGTGTTGGGATGTGAGCACCAAAATTTGGGGGATACATAGGAGAAATCTTGGAGAAGGTTGTATGAGAATGACACAGGAGAGGAGCAGAGAAGGAAATCCTTTTAAGATTAAAGATTATGTGAGAGGAGAGATTAAGGAGATTGGGAGATAAAGACAGAGGTTTAATGAGGGGAAAAGGTTATGGAGAACCAGTAAGGGGATTGGCAGAGGGGAGAAGCAGAGGAGTAAAATGGAGAAATTTACTATGCAGCAGAGATGAGAATGGATTGGAGAGAGCAACAGTGTTAGATATAAGGCCACAGAGAAGGTTGTTGCAGTAGTCTGGGTAGAAAGAGTTAGCACAATCTACTTAATTTTATTTCTGGTGGAGGATAGTGAGTTCTTCCATTAAATCAACAAATAAAAAAGATTTTTTTTTTATTTCTAAAAATATTAAATAAAGCACAAAACGAGTCACATGGTACGTGCGTTTCACTCCTCACCTGATCATAATGAATGGAATTAATCATTGAAATAAAATAGAATCTCACATTGGTTTAGTGACTCATGAAATTCCCACCTGGATTTGGTGTCAGAGCTCCTGGTTCCTTGGAGGTTTTTTCAGACATGCTGGGTGATGTTACAGATATCTCTTCAGTTACTGATGTAAAAGGGTTGTAGTGGGTTTCTTTGCTGTCCTGATGCGTGTATGTTGTTGTATCCCCAGTGTTAATATTTAACATCAGCCGTGGACTAGTGGTGAAATCTGGGACTGATGAAAAAGTAGTTTTAATAAGCGCTTTAAAAATGTTTCCTCCTCATAAAACATTTTACACCAACTTTCCAATGCAAATTTCTACTTAAGGAAACAGTTAATCTCCAGTTAATCTCTCTCTTACACTCTCTCTCTCCCTCTCTCTCATAGACAATGAAAAAAGGATGTAGTGGACTCTCCATTTTGGGTGTTTTACGTGAATTCAGTCAAGGAACAGCAGATTCATCCAGTCCTTTTAATATAAGGACACAAAGATAATTCAAAATGTAGAAAAATATCCATCTTGTGGCCTGTTTTAAAATACTATGAATGCTTTGTTGCTTTATATATGAAAAAGATTGTGTCAGGACTGCGCTACTGGCCCCTTAAGGATTTTGTTGCAGTCACAGCCAAGAAGTGGATAGGTGCTTAATGCGTTAAGCACTTGAGCCAATCCCTGGCTGGAGCTGGGGTTTTAAACCATTTCCTGTCTGCCATTCTCTGCTGGTGATTGCTTCTTGTATCCTAGCCGTCTGTTTTGCTCTGCTGTTGTCACGGATGCCCATGCGACCCTCGTCCCGGGTCGCAGGCACATCCGTTCCCCGCTGCCGAGCGGCGCTGTGTCCCACACGTCGGATCGCGGGCGCGCTCATCTACCTGCCGGTGCCGAGTCCCACTTAGCCAGCCACGCTCCTGCTGTGGCAGTCTTTGTCCCTCGGCGCGCGCGGTCCCGCTCCCTAGGGCGCGCGCGTGTCGGCAGTGTTAAATTTAAAGGGCCAGCGCAGCGGTAATTGGCTATTGCCGGTCGCTGCCCCTATTTATGCCAGCCTCTTTCCAGTCACCTCGCCGGATCTTTAGTGCTTTTTGCCTATAGAGAAAGCATTGCTGAAGCCTTGTTCTGATTACCGTGTACCGTACCGTTTGCCTCCGTCCATTGACCACGAATCTTGCCGCCTGCCCTGACCTTCCTGCCTGTCCACAACCACGAACCATTGCCGCCTGTCCTGACCTTCTGCCTGTCCCCAACTACGTGCCTGCCTTCCGATTTTGTACCACGCTACACCTCGGCTGTCTCCGCAAGCAAGTCACGTCAGGGTAGCGACCTGGTAGACTCCCACCACAGCAAGTCCATCCCGCTTTGCGGCGGGCTCTGGTGAAAACCGGAACCTACTTAGATTCCGCTCCCTGGCATGGCTTACACCATCGCTTGCGGTGCTCCAGAGGATCCACTACCTCCAACCGTGACAGTAAGATCCGGCCATGGATCCCGCCAAGGTGCCTCTACCGAGCATCTCTAACATCACCACCATCGTGGCCCAGCAATCGAAGCAGATCGCACAGCAAGCGCAGCAGCTTAACCAGCTGTCTATTACAATGCAGCAGCTCCTCACCACTCAGCAGCAGCAGTCGACTGCGGTGATCCCTCCCCTGGCAGCCGCTCCGGGGTTGTCTGTCGGTCCTAAACTCCGGTTGTCCATGCCGACAAAGTTTGATGGGGACCCAAAGGCCTGCAGGGGCTTCATCACCCAGTGCTCCCTCCATGTGGAACTTATGGCTGGTCAGTTCCCGTCGGAAAGGTCCAAGGTGGCCTTCGTGGTCAGTCTCCTCTCCGGAAAAGCCCTGGCCTGGGCAACTCCTCTCTGGGGCTGAGGCGATCCAGTCACAGGTGATCTTCCGACATTCCTGCAGGAGTTCCGCAGTGTCTTCGAAAATCCTGCCAGCGCTTCGTCTGCCGAGACCGCCTTACTGAACCTGCAGCAAGGGAACTCCTCCGTAGGTGACTATTCCATGCAATTCTACACACTAGCATCGGAGATGGCTTGGAACGATGCAGCATTGTGCACCACGTTCAAAAAGGGCCTCTCCAGCCAGATTAAAGATGCCCTCTCCACCCGGGACCCGCCGTCTTCGTTAAGTGAGCTCATCCATCTGGCAACACGGATTGATATCCGTTTCGCGGAGAGACGTGAGGAGCTCCACCAAGAGAATGAACCGGTCCGAACACGTCGTCTACCTCGTCTTGCGCCGGTGTTTCTACGGCCTCCACTCAGTGCCTCCTTCCCAGCCAGCCGTGGAAGAGGCCGCGCTAGTGGATAGAGCCCACCTGACTCCGCAGGAACTTAACCGATGACATAAGGAGAACCTATGTCTCTACTGCGGCAGCCCTGAACATCTCTTCAGGGGTTGCCCGCTCCGTCCGCAACGTCCGGGTAACGAGTGCACCTAGGCTTCATGGGAGAGGCGTCCCTAGGTGTGAGCAACCCCTCTCCTCGTTTGAACATACCTGTCCTGGTCGGCACTGGGTCTGGTACCCACTTTCAAGCCTCAGCCTTCTTGGACTCTGGGTCGGCTGGAAATTTCTTGGACACTGCCCTGGTGTCTCAGCATAATCTCCCCGTGGTCCCTTTGGAGAAACCTCTGGCCATCTCCTCTGTCAGTGGGGAGATCCTCAGCGATCTAGTCTGCTACCGTACTGAGCCTCTGTTCCTTCAAATGGGGGCACCTCATAAGGAGAGACTTACATTTTTCGTGTTACCCCGGTCTTCCTCGTCCATCCTTCTAGGTCTTCCGTGGCTGCAGCGCCACGCACCGGTGCTCAACTGGCAGATGTGCGAAGTCCTGCATTGGGGGCCAGAATGTTGGTCTCGCTGTTTGGTGGCACCTCACCCGGTGCTTACCGCTTCTCCAGTACCATCTAAGCCTCTGGCGGGTCTTCCAGCGCCATATCAAGAGTATGCTGACGTCTTCTCTGAGAAGCAAGCGGAGACCTTGCCTCCACATCGCCCCTATGACTGCCCTATTGACCTTCTGCCCGGAACATCTCCTCCAAGGGGCAGGGTTTACCCTCTGTCTGTGCCTGAGACCTTGGCTATGTCCGCCTACATCAAGGAGAATCTCCAGAAGGGGTTTATTCGTAAGTCCTCCTCTCCTGCTGGTGCTGGGTTCTTTTTCGTATCGAAGAAGGATGGATCCCTCCGTCCATGTATCGATTACCGCGGTCTCAACAAGATCACCATAAAGAATCGATACCCCTTGCCATTGATTACCGAGCTTTTTGACCGGCTCCGTGGAGCCAAGATTTTCTCCAAACTGGACCTACGAGGAGCCTACAACCTGATTCGTGAGGGAGACGAATGGAAGACGGCCTTCAATACTCGTGATGGGCACTTCGAGTACCTGGTCATGCCCTTTGGACTCTGTAATGCCCCTGCAGTCTTCCAGGAGTTTGTCAACGACATCTTCAGAGACCTCCTGTACACCTGTGTGGTTGTCTATCTGAATGACATCCTGATCTTCTCACCTGATCCAGAATCCCACCAGGCCCACATGCGACAAGTTCTCAGGTGTTTAGGTGCTAACCATCTGTATGCCAAGCTCGAGAAGTGCCTCTTTCACAAGACAAGTCTCCCCTTTCTTGGCTACATCATCTCTGATCAGGGCCTATGGATGGACCCAGCCAAGTTGTCGGGCGTGTTGCAATGGCCACACCCAGTCGGCCTTCGGGCCATACAGTGGTTCCTAGGTTTCTGCAATTCTTGCAGGCAGTTCATCCCACACTTCTCCACGCTGGTGGCTCCTATTGTGGCCCTCACAAAGAAAAACTCTTATCCACGCAGCTGGCTCTCCGAGGCCGAGGAGGCATTCACTAAACTAAAAACTGCCTTTGCCACCACATCTATCCTGTCGTGGCCGGACCCCGGAAAAACCCTTCTCTCATGAAGTAGTTGCCTCGTCAGTGGGAGTTGGAGCAGTCCTCACGCAAAAGGGGCCCACAGGCAAAACGGTCACATGTGGCTTCTTTTCCAAGACATTCTCGCCAGCGGAAAGAAATTACACTATTGGAGACCGGGACTTATTAGCCATCAAACTGGCATTGGAGGAATGGCATTATCTGCTGGAAGGTGCTTGGCATCCCATCTGTATCTACTCAGATCACAAGAACCTCCAGTACCTCCAGACGGCTCAGCGACTCAATCCGCGCCAGGCTAGGTGGTCGCTCTTTTTCTCCCGGTTTAACTTCCAGATCCACTTCCGTCCCGCGGAAAAGAATGTGAAGGCAGATGCCCTCTCTCGCGCCTCCGACGTGGTGGGTAAAGAAATTACCTCAGAGCACATTATCCCTCCAGAGCGTCTTCTCTCCGCAGCTCCCGTCAACCTCCGGAAGGTCCCACCAGGGAAGACATACGTAAGCCCTGCGCTCCGTAGGCGTATCCTGAAGTGGGGACGCTACTCATTGGTGGCCGGTCATCCCGGTGCTCGCAAAACGTTTCTCCTGATCTCACGGTTCTATTGGTGGCAGGACCTCACTAAAGATGTCAAGGAATTTGTTGAGTCGTGTACCTCCTGTGTCCACAACAAGACACCTCGTCACAAGCCGGCGGGGCTCTTGCACCCACTACCCATCACTACCCAACCATGGTCTCACGTGGCGATGGACTTTGTAACCGATCTTCCTCCTTCGTCCGGTAACACCGTTGTCTGGGTTGTCACAGATCAGTTTTCCAAAATGGCGCGTTTTGTCCCTTTGCCAGGCCTGCCTTCTGCCCCGCGCCTGGCCGAGCGTTTTTTTCACCACATTTTTTCGTTTGCACGGACTTCCTCTGCAGATCGTCTCGGATTCGGGGGGTCCAGTTCGTGTCCAAATTCTGGCGGACCCTTTGTGCTCAACTCCAGGTGAAGCATGATTTCTCCTCAGCTTACCACCCTCAGACGAACGGCCAGGTGGAGAGAGTCAACCAGGTTCTGGGGTGTTACCTGTGCACTTCATCTCGGCTCGACAAGATGACTGGACCAACTTGCTTCCGTGGGCGGAATTTTCGTATAATTCCCTAGACTCAGTCCGCGGGTGCCTCTCCCTTCTACATCTTATACGGCCTGCATCCCCGCCCACCTCTCCCGCTGGCATCTCCGTCTGAGGTTCCGGAGGCAGATGTACTGGTCCAGGACATGAAGACCATCTGGTTCCTGACCCGCCAATCTCTGCTCCGTGCTTCTGAGTGCACGAAGGCTCAAGCAGATAAAAGAAGAAGTCCTCCTCCAGTCTTCTCCCCGGGTGACAAGGTGTGACTGTCAGCCAAATATGTCCGCCTCAAGATCCCAAACTACAAACTGGGACCCCGCTTTTTGGGACCTTTCGAGGTCCTTATGCGCATAAACCCGGTGGCCTATAAACTCCGGCTCCCACCTACCAAGCGCATCCCGAACTTCTTTCATGTCTTGCTAATAAAACCCCTGGTCCTGAATCGTTTCTCTCAGAAGACAGTCCCTCCTTCGTCTGTGGCTGATGCCTCCAATGTCTTTTTGGTCAAGGAGGTCGTGGGTAGGAGGAGGACTAGAGGGAAACAATATTTTCTCATTGACTGGAAGGGGTTCAGGCCCGAGGAAAGGTCTTGGGAGCCGGAGGAGAACATTCTGGACCGTAATGTAATCCAGAAATTCCTCCAGTCCAGAAAAAGGAGGGGAGGGCAAAGGGGGGGGGGGTACTTTCACGGATGCCCCTGCAACCCTTGTCCCGGGTCGCAGGCGCATCCGAGCCCCGCTGCCGAGGGCGCGCTCATCTCCCTGCCGGTGCCGAGTCCCACTTACCTGGCCATGCTCCTGCTGTGGCTGTCTTCGTCCCTCGGCCACGCGCGGTCCCGCTCCCTAGGGCGCGCACGCGCCGGCAGTGTTAAATTTAAAGGGCCAGGGCACCGGTAATTGCCTATTGCCGGTCGCTGCGCCTATTTAAGCCTGCCTCTTCCCAGTCACCTCCCCGGATCTTTAGTGCCTTTGCCCATAGAGAAAGCGTTCCTGAAGCCTTGTTCTGATTAGCCGTGTACCGTTTGCCTCCGTCCCTTGACCACGAATCTTGCCGCCTGCCCTGACCTTGCTGCCTGTCCACGACCACGAACCATTGCCCCCTGTCCTGACCTTTTGCCTGTCCCGAACTATGAGCCTGCCTTCCGATTTTGTACCACGCTACACCTCGGCTGCCTCCGCAAGCAAGTCACGTCAGGGGTAGCGACCTGGTAGACTCCCGCCGCAGCAAGTCCATCCCGCTTTGCAGCGGGCTCTGGTGAAAACCGGAACCTACTTAGATTCCGCTCCCTGGCTTGGCTTGGCTTGGCTTGCCATCGCTTGCGGTGGTCCAGTGGATCCACTATCTCCAACCGTGACAGCTGTGTTGTTCTACTGGTTCTTGGATTTTGGCTATTCTTTCTGGTTACTCTCCTGCTCTGTCCCATGGTACCTCGCTTTCTCCTGGTTTGACCTCGGCCCTTACGACTACTCTTTCTTTGTTATCTGGGGTGTCTGTTTCTTGTTTGTTTTACAATTTGTCTTCTGTCTGTTTGGCACACCTTTTTACTTTTTCAGGGCGGTTGCCCTGCTTAGGTAGGGTAAGCCAGGGCGAGACTAGGATGTCCATTACATATCGATAACACAAACTCCATAATCCAGTAACAAATAATGCTTATGCATTTCAAGCCTACACTGGCACTTGATCAAAGCTTTGAAACGCACCATCACTTGCATTCCTTTAAAATAAAAAAACCACCAGTCCTGGCAAAGCAGCATATGACATCACAAGTGAGAGCGTAAGCCTCAACTATTGGTTGGTGGAAAATGCTAAACTCCTATATAATATAAAGTGCAAAGCAAATTAGAATGTTAGATATTAATGACAATACTAATAAGCATACATTGAGTGATTTCTATAGTTTATATCACTGGGTGATTGTGTTTCCAGTTCCAGTATCCAAAATGCCTCCTGTTGGATTAGGGCTGGTCTCCCATCTCTAACCTGATTTTAGCTTTGGATCCAGTTTAATAGCATAGACGTAGTAAGTCTGTTTCACAACTGTGACATTCAATAAAGTGCTTTTTCTTTTAGTTCTGTAACTCACTCTTCAGATTACATATTATACATCCGACATACATTAGATTACAACTTGTGTATAAGGTAAACTAGTGTATAAGGTAAACCACATGATAAGAGTCACAGTTGATGAAGCTACGGATATGTTATTGTTTCTGTACTATAGAATTGTTAAAGGAAACCTGTTAGGTTATGCACTGAGCCATCAGTGATCTACGTGGTGTGGCTACATGGGACCAAGACTGGACAAAAGGAATGTCTGAATGGATGAGCTGTTCATTTGTTTTTCTTAGTTTTGCATTGATGACGATAGTTGGCCAGCACCTGGTTTACACATTCCACCTGTCTATTGCCGTGAACAAGGGTGCGATGCAGCACCAGACACGCGTTGGATTTTAACCATTTATTTTTTGTACCTATATTTTGGTGGGTTATGTAAGCACTCAATAAATTTTTGCACTCTTTTTACCTGGAAGCGCTGGTCCCATTCAGTGAAATTTTTTTCGCTTAACTCTCACCTGTCTATTGGACTAGGGATGATAAGCAGAGTTATCCAACTTAAACTGCAACAGGATGCACAGTGCTCATCAGAACTTGTAAGTGAACTGAACCCCTCAATTAGAAACAATGTGATGTCGATGTCCATGCAGGTGGAAAATGTGGTTGAAGAAGTGAGTGACTAGATGAGCAGTAGAAGACAGATAGAGAACAGAATGAAATACGCTATCTTGAACTACTAAACTAAAAAACATTGTGATTGATAAACTCTATTCCTAGGTGGGTCTAGCAGACTTTGACTATGTTCACACGGCTTATTCACGCCGTAATTGCAGGACAGATTTATCCCGCAATTACGGTGTGTGCTCGGCAGCGAGGGCGGGGGTGGCAGCTCGCTGGCCCCATCGACATTCATTATCCACGGCGCGCAACCCGCCGTGATAATTGACATGTCACTTTCGCGAGCGGGGAGAGGAGACGGAATCCATAGTTCTCTATAAGAACTGTGGATTACTGTAATGACTGGGACGGATTTCACCCGTAATTCGCGCAGTTACGGGCTGAAATCCGTCCGAAAATAGGCCGTGTGAACATAGCCTTTAGGTATAGACAATGGTTGTAGGAGCCTGACAGATTTGTAGTGCAACATTTTGTTACAGATAAGGCACACAGCCAGAAAATTATTATTATTATTTATTCTAGAGCCTCATTAGTTCCAGGGCGCTGTGCATTCAAGGGGAGTAACATACATAACATATTTCAAACAAGTACAATGATGGCGATAAATAACTAACAACTGGTACAGAAACAGAGAGGTCCCTGCCTGTGAAGGCTTACAATCTACAAGGAAGGAGGAAAGAGACAAAAGATGAGGGGCAAGCATGTTTGTGGGGTGGTGTAGGGGCAGCAGGGTTATAGTAGGTTATATGCTCATGAAGAGATGGGTTTTCAGGTTGCATTTGAGGCAAGAGGAAGGGGAAGAGAGTCTGATGTGTTGGTGAGTTCCAGAGTGTGGGGCAAGCACGGGAGAAGTCTTGGAGATGGTTGTGTGAAGAGCTGATAAGAGGAGAGCAAAGAAAAAGATCCTGTAAGGAGCGAAGATTGCGTGAGGGGAGATATCTGGAGATTAAGGCAGAGATGTATGGAGGGGAGAGGTTATGAAGAGCCTTGTAGGTCATGGTTAGTAACTTAAAGTGAATTTGCTGGGCAATGTGTAGCTAGTGTAAGGATTGGCAGAAGGGAGAGGCAGTGGAGTAGCAAGGAGATAGGTGGATAAGATAGGCAGCAAAGGTGAGGATGGTTTGGAGAGGAGCATGGGTGCTATATGGGAGCATGCAGAGAAGGATGTTGCTGTAGTTTAGGCAGGAAATAACAAGACATGGACTAGTTTTTTGTTGTATTGAAGTTAAGGCTAAATATATTTTTCAGATGGAGGTGGCAGGCAGAGTTAAAGGCTTGGTATTAAGTGGTTTGAAAGAAAGAGAGGAGTCTAAGGTTATCCGAAGGCAGTGGACTAATGGGACCGATGAGAGTGTAGAGCCGTTGACTGTGGCAGAGAGATCAGGTGGGAGGATAGAGTGACATGGTGGAAAGATGATAAATTCAGTTTTCTTTGCATTTACTTTTAGAAGGCAGGAGGAAAAGAAGGAACATATGGATGATAGACAGTCTGGGATCCGGGAGAGCAGAGAGTTAACGTCTGGGCCGGAGATGTAAAGTTGGATGTCATCAGCATACAGGTGGTACTGAAAGCCATGTGATGCTATAAGCTGGCCCAGGCCAAGACTGTAGATAGAGAAGAATAGTGGACCCAGAACTGACTCCCGGGGGACACCAATAGAGATGGGGCGAGAGTAGGAGGTGGTGCAAGAGTGAGAGACGCTGGATGTCTGATCAGTGAGGTACGAGGAGATCCAGGAAATGGCTAAGTTTATGGTGCCGAGAGAGGAGAGGATTTGTAGGAGGAGGGAATGGTTAACAGTTTCAGGTTGAGAACAAATATAAGAGAAGCACAGAGCAGTGGCATGAGGCTTTATTTGGATTAAAGGTTTTGGGTGATTTTAGGTTATAGGGTTTCGTAGAGGGGGGGATAAAGTCCCCCGGGACTGCATTTGGGTAAAGAAAGATTTTGGAAAGGAGGATGGGGGGGACGTTAAAGTAGTTTCTCCCCTTTTTAAAGGGCATTTTAAGATTTAAAAAAGGAACAGGAGAGGGGACGTTAGTTAGACAGAGAGGGGGGGTAAAGGGTGATGGTTTTTTTAAAGGTTTGCCCTGTGGTAGCATTTTTAAAAGGGGGAAAGGGAAAGTTGCAAGGGGTTAACGAAAAGTTCCCCGATTTTTTTAAGCTAACCCTTTTGATGGGGTTGATTTGTTTGGGAAAGTGAGGGGCGAAATAGTTAAATTTGTTGTTTTGGGTTGTGAACAGAAGTATTTTTGGACATTGGTGAATTTAACCTTTTTGGGGGGAAAGGGGCAGTGCAATTTAATTGTTTTGGACTTAAAAACTTAAAACCCCAAAAAAAGAGATAAAAACCCAGTAGGGGTCAAAAAAGTCAAACATCAGCATGTCCTGCCAGTTTAAAAAAGGAATTTGTGAAAACAGGAAATAAATTTTTTCCTTTTTGGTGTGAGATAAAAATTTTTTCCCAGGGGGAAATAAGCAATAGGATCAGTTTTTACTAAAAAATTTGAAATTAACAGGGGGTGTCAAAGACCGGGAAAAGCGGATGGGTCTTGACATTCTTCTTAAAAAAGCCGGGAATTAAAGCAAAAAAAATTTAAGAGAATAAAAACCCATCAACCTTTTTAAAGTTCAAAAAATGGAGCCATCTGCAGAAAGAAAAGGGTTTACAAAAGGGGAAAACCCCGTAGATGGAAATTTGAAAAAAATTTGAAAGCCCCCCTTAAAGTGTTGCCACCTTTAGTTAAAATTAAATCACAACAGAAACCCCCCAATCTTAAATTTGGTTTAGTTTCCCCTGTAGTAAAAAAAAAGGGGGTATGGGAAAAGAACCACAGGATACTTTAGAATTTTGCCTTTAATGCTTTTTTGGGAAAAGACTGTGTCAGCCTCTATGATGGAAGTTTTTTTACCAAAAGATAAAATTGTTTACCCAGAATAGAAAAATAAAGTACTAAAACCTTCTTCTTTTTGGGAAGTTCAAAACCCGGGAAATTGCTGCCTTTAGGGTTTGGGGAAGAAAACCCCCTGGGTATTTTTAAAAGGGGAAAATAGAAAACCCCCAAGTGAAAAGTGTTTGAAAAAAGGTTTCCCAAAGCATTTTAATGAAATAGCCCAGATTGCTGAGAAAAAGGGAGGGGGAAAGGGAAAGGGATTGGAAGCAAAATCCCAGAAAGTTGGCCCTGTTCCCCCACCCAGGTGGCTAGTTCAGTCAATAAATGTGGAAGAACCCCGGGCCAGAAAAAAACCCTTGGAGCTTTATTTTGTGAACTTCAGGAAAAGTACCCCCATTTATTCTCAATGCAGCACTCCAGTTTGTAGACCTAATGGTAGTGTAACAATACGGGGGGCCCCAGTGGGGAAACCTTTCAACTGAAGGGGAAGGGATTTGATGTTTCCACCAGGGAAAATGAAAGGAAGCTCCCCCAAAAAGCCAAAAGACCCCCCCAAAAGGTTTGGTATAGCAAAACCAGCAGAAAAACAAGGAGACCCGGGGGTTTTAAGCCAAAAAACCCTGAGGCATTGAGAGGTTTGCTTTTCCACAAAATCTTGATACTGGAATTTCAGATTTTTAAATTGTTCCGGTAACTTGGGGGCCCGGGTAATTAACGGGAAAACAAATTTTTTGCCCCCCCAATGGACTTGCCCTGACAAAGACTAATAAAAAGGCAGTAGACAGGGCATGTCAAGGTTGCTCAAAGAGTCTGTGGAACATGGTATAGAAGACCTGAAAATTGGACTTTATTGAGGGTCACCACATTCATAGAGGGGAGGTGCCCACACTGGAGATATAATGAATGATACCTTCACACAGTCAGAAACTTGATGGGCTAGCACCAGAAATGGATAGTACATTGGCTAAAAAAAAACAAAATTTCAAAGGTTTTCCCCTTGTATCAAAAAAAGGAAAATTGGTATATGGTGACTTGGTTTTGCCCAAAAAACCCAATTTTATGCAGACCTGCAGGTAAGTGGAAAAAATTTTTTTAGAGCTTTTAAAAAAATTGTTCCCGATAATTCTTTGCCAGGTTTGTTCAAATTACATAATCTTTTTTTCCGGAAAGGGTATAGGTTTCAGCAGGGGATGTTATTTACTCACCCGACCAGTTTGGGCGATTCTTCAGGTCACAGATGAGTCCAAAGAGCCCCTTTGTTTTTACCTTACAAACTCTAGACAGCTTTTTGTCCTCAAAACCCGGGGCTCCCCGGTCACTACCCCCAAAAACAGTTCCTGTAGAAAAGTTTTTGACCTCCAAAACACATTACAGAAGGAGAAGTGTATAGTCCCGGTGGATATTTTTTTTGGGGCCCGGCGGGGCTTTTTAAAACAAGGATTTTGGCAGGGTGGGGCAGGGCCCTTTTCAGACAAGAAGTGTGGTCAGAGGAATATTCAAGGTCAGAACCAGTAGAAACAATACATGAATATGAGCTAACAATAGGAAAAAAACATTCATGACCACAAAAGGATAAAAGAGGAATGTCCTTTGCTGAAGTGCAGCTATTGGAAAGGATACGTTAACAGAGTGCACTCGCCCTTTAAAGGGAATGTGTAATCAAAAAATTACTTATTGTTTAAACTCACATTTTTATGTTCAACACATTTTTTAGAGAATCTTAGGTTATGCTTTTAATTTTCCATATCACTTTTAGTACAATTTATCGATGTCGGATGAACCTTTAATCCATGCCGTTTACACATTTGGCCACATAAGTCTAATAATCCGCCCTGACACTTCTGATCTGTTTAGAGATCAGTTTCAGCCAGACTCCCTCATTATCAGTAACAGGCAGGTCCAACTGAAAGGAGACACCATATGTACCAAAAAACACGGAATCCACCCAGACACAAGAGGATATGTCACAGCTTCCCCCTCTCCCCCTCCCTTCACAGTGAAAACTTCTCCAATACAAGTCTATGGGACAGAATACTGCCTTAAGGCTCCTATGTGCATTAAGCTGCGTGTAAGTAACTCTATGACAGCTGTTAAAGCCCAGTGCAAGCAATGAATGCTTCTCCACAATCATATATAGACGGCCGAAAGAGAAACACTACAATCAGGAAATAAAAAATTACTGAGAGTACAAGCATAATGGATCCAGGGCTTTGATTATATCGTAAAAAAAAAATTGGCGACAGATTCCCTTTAAATCCACAAGAAACAGCTTGCACATTGACTAGGGGGCGGCAGAGGATGAAGGGAAGAATAGAGTGGCTGGAGCTCTGGAGACACAAGATCCGAACCACAAACTCTACAAACGAGAGCCTCACTTGAGTCAGTACTATTTTAAGATAAAAAGTAACATCTCTTATTCACTGAATCACCTATAAATTAAGTAAAGAATAAACCATTCTAATATGAGTTTGGGAGTGTGAGACCTGATGGTCTGGTGATATTGAGAAAAAAGGCACCAAGGTCTTTCCAGCCTATTCCCTATATAACAGAGATCCCGGTAACTGCTGGTGAATGGGGCCGTCTTGTAGTTCTTTGCATAGCATGTAGGAAATGACAATTCACAGATCTCTTGCATGATCTTTTAACATTTAGGCCTGTAACAAGAATGGGGCATCTACAGTGGGGGAAAAAAGTATTTAGTTACCCGACATTTGTGCAAGGTCTGCCACTTAAAAAGATGGGAGAGGCCTGTAATTGACATCATAGGTAGACCTCAACTATGAGAGACAAAAGCCCCAAAAATCACCTGCATGGAGAGAATGGTGCAACATACTCGCAACAGTGAGTGTGCCAACTTTGAAGAAGACATAACAGAAACCGTTTGTGACCTCCTGTCATATGGCCAACCAAGGAAATAGAACAAAGTATATCAGATGACCTTTTTGAGTTAATGACCAAAAACTTATTTTTCCACCATCCATTTGCAAATAAAATTCTATTCGCAAATCGGACAATGTATTTTATGGAAATTGTTATTCTATCTCAATTGTCTCTCAAATTTGAGTCGACCTATGAAGTCAATTACAGGCCTCTCTCATCATTTTAAGTGTGAGAACTTGCACAATTGGTGGCTGACTAAATACTTTTTTCCTCACTGTATAACAAACAAGGTTTCAACAACATAACAGTCAGTAAAGAATTTTTCCTCTTGTATGCAACAGTTGTCATCCACTTTATAGTGAATTTTGCCTTCCTTTGGCAAAATTGATCTCGGTGAACTTCTGTCTTTTTCATCCTTGTCTAATATGTTACTATGTACCGTATTTTTCAGACTATAAGACACACTTTTTCCCCCCAAAATTTGGGGGGAAAATAGGGGTGTGTCTCGGGGGCCGTTCACACGGCTGATTTGGGCACTGATTTTGTGCTGCAGTACGGCTGAAATCCCTCCCTGTCATTACGGTAATTCATAGTTCTCATAGAGAACTATGGATTCCGTCTCCTCTCCCTGCTCGGCGAATACGCCGGGCGAGGAGAAAGTGACATGTCAATTATTTACGGCGTGTACGCGCCGTGAATAATGACTGTCTATGGGGCAGGCGGGCTGCCGGCCCCCCGCCCCACCGTCCCGCAATTACGTCGGCAATAAGCCGTGTGAACTGTGCCTTGTAGTCCGAATATACTCTCAGGCCGGCAGGAGACTGGAGTGCTGCGATGCTGCGAGAAGCCAGCGGCGGGGTTTAAAGAGTTAAAATCCTTGTGAAAGCTGTGTGATGCAGCGATAACCACCAAACGAGTATGGCATAAAACTCAATTCCTTTATTGATAAAGCAATTAAAATGCGAGCGTTCCCATAGGCATACTAAATCCTCAAAACATAAGAAACAGCTTCTGTCATATTGGAGCACTAAATACGTAGCAATATGGGAACTGCTCAGAATATACGAGCCGGTAGGGGGAGCACGACCACAGACTCCAAATTGTACATAGCACAGTAAAACAAAAAGGAAGGTCAGCTCACCCCAAAAGACAATAATCCAGCTGTAATGGTGGAATCAGCTCACATCCGTCCGGCTCGTATCCCCCTACCGGCTCGTATATTCTGAGCAGTTCCCATATTGCTACGTATTTAGTGCTCCAATATGACAGAAGCTGTTTCTTATGTTTTGAGGATTTAGTATGCCTATGGGAACGCTCGCATTTTAATTGCTTTATCAATAAAGGAATTGAGTTTTATGCCATACTCGTTTGGTGGTTATCGCTGTATCACACAGCTTTCACAAGGATTCTGATTACGTCTTGGACTCCGGACGGATGCGAGCTGATTCCACCATTACAGCTGGATTATTGTCTTTTGGGGTGAGCTGACCTTCCTTTTTGTTTTACTGTGCTATTTAAAGAGTTAAACCCTGCTGCCAGCTTTCTGCAGCATCGCAGAACACCAGTCTCCTGCTGGCCCAAGAGCATTTAATGTGAACAGCAAGCGCTCGTTGTGGGCCACATGCGCTTGGTGTGGGCGGCGGGTGCTGGACGGCCACGGAGTGCGGGGGCCCGCCGTTCAGTGCGGCCGGTGGCCGCTTTGTGCGGGCGGGCGGCGGTCGGTTGCTCTGTGCTGACGCTCTGTGCAGGCAGGTGGGCAGTGGCACTAACTTGCGGGTTAGTGGAAGGCGGCACTAACTTGCGAGCGGGCAGCAGCCGCCGGCTGGATGAGGAGCAGTGCTGCGCACCCTATGGCAGGGTGTAATAGGTAATGAATGAAAAATCCTATGTATAGTATATAGGACAAGGAAGTGTGCCCCCTAGTGGTAAAGTACCCTAGGGGACTGAGTATTAAAGTAAAAAGAAAAAAGTTTTTAAATAATATTAAATGTTTAAACCACTCCCCTTTTGTCATTTTACTAATAATAAAATAAAAAATGTACACATATTTGGTATTGCCATGTCCGCAAAAGTCCAATCTATTAAAATATAACATCATTTATGATGAAAGAATTCCAAATGCCAAAATTGTGTTTTTTTGTGCATTTAATATCCCCAAAAAATTGGAATAAAAAGTGATCAAAAGGTCACATGTATCAGCACAAAAAATACACTACAGACCACACTTTTTGCTTAAACTTTGTTTCTTCCTATTTCCCCCCCTCTAAAACCTAGGTGCATCTTATAGTCTGAAAAAATAATGGTATCTGGAAGCAACATTGTGTAGTAATATCCTTATTATGAGGACTAAATTTGGGACAGCTACTAGTTATCGTCTTGTGTTAGGCATTAGAAACTACGTTAAAGGAGTTGTATGGTTTAGAAATCATATTTGAAAACTATCATACAAAGAAATTCTGAGTTGATATATGGGACTGTTCAGGACACTCAGGTATTAGCATCAGGCAGCAGCTAAGAAAAAAATTATCATCACAAATTAAGGCTCATCCCAGGGGCAACAGCAAAAGGATATCCTATACTGAGCTTGTTGTTAGAAACCCTTCTAACATAAAGGGATTGTCCAATATAGACAACCTCAAAAGTATAAATATCATGAGGTATGTGCGTGCTAAACAAGTGAAAAGTTGTTCAAAATGGGTAAAGCTAATGAGCAGGTCCAAAAACAGATAGAGATGATTCTACCAACAATTTAAAAAAATGACATAGGAAATCCCACATTGGGTTGTGTTGGCCATTGGACCCCAATGAAATCATCTGAATGTGACGTTGATTGTTTCACTTATTCCAGGGGTTTCTTAGACTGCTGTGGCCGACATTACTGAGCCCAAACTTACTGTATTTCCACCTTTCAGCCAGATCTTCACCTGTACATACATAAATATTTAAATTATTAATGTATCAAAACTTTATTGAGTAACATAATAATCGTCCAGCTTTATAAAAACAGGGTCAATATTTTTCCAAAATAATTAGATTCAAATATTTTGTACGTTTCGGTCCCTAAATGGACCTTTTTCAACCGAATCTCTAAAATAATAAAAGCATCATTACTCACTTTACAAGTTTTTTACATCTCTTATTGAATTCTTTGTTATCTTATAATACCTATTAAAATACAATGACAAAACAGGAATATTATTTATCTAGAAAAAAAAGAACAATTGTTTGTATACAAAAAGAGGCTATTTATCATGAACACAAATGCAGGTACACCCAGGATATATTCTCTACAACAGAATTATTCAGAAAAAGGGGGGCTTATTCAGAAAAAGGAGGGGGAAAAAAGGTAATAATAATCATCCTCCTATGTAGCTATCTAGTACAGAATCTTTCAGTCTCGAAATAACCAATTCTATCTTAATATTTATACATTTTACATACATCAAAAACATAAAAAGCATCTGTGAATGTGTCCCACGACACCGATGTTAACTGCATAATTACCCACTGTGAATTTTGTTAATTGATTATGGTATGTGCATATCATTACCGATATAAGAGACTGAACAATGTCCCATATTAAACTATTATATGTATGTCACTAAATAAATTTTGTAGATATTCTATTTGATATTCAAAAGGCAGCCTCACCGATTCCCACAAAATGATCTCAACAAGAGACTGGACGTTGGTACCGACTATCTATACAATATAAAACAAAAGATTTAAAGCGTTTAGAGCGTTTACCTGCAACATGTTATCGTGTAACGTAGATGGAGCCGGAACTGTGTGCTGAGAAGTCGCGTGAGATTTTATACCATGTGCGCATGCGCACTAGAACGCCCACATCCAACATGGAGCGCTAAGACTCCTATGCATAGGGCGCACGCGTCATACACGCAGCAGGCTATCAGTGTCTATAGATTACGTGAATGACACTAAGCTTTATTGAGGCTGGACAATATTAGCTATAAGCGCCCCACATAGTATAAGTATTGCGTGAAGGCTCCAACTTCCGCCCCTGGTGCATTTAAACCTCCGGTCACCCAAAGCATGAACCGCTGGCCGCTCTCGGCACATATAGCAAGAGCCAACCACATCACTTTCGCCCCATCAATATAGCCATTAAAGACATATCTTAACCTTCTAAAATGGATTTAACTATATACATAAAATTAAAAGGGGGCATTAGTTTATTTTATTATTCCAATTATCAGCAGATATGATATTTGAACAACATTACCTATAATTCAACAATATTTCTTAGAAAAAGATAGATGTCATTGAATCGTGAGAGACATTCACAGATGTGTACAAATTATAGATAAGCCACAACATACCTCAAACTCCAATAATATCATTACTGAACTGTCTCTAGAAAATTAATTCGTTTGATTCAGAATGTCATTCCCTAATGATGGTATAGTGGGACTAATAATCACCCAAAAGGGATGGAGTTCAATAACCTCCTCATAATACCATATGGATCCCCATATGGTAGATGGTCCTAGTCTCCATTAGTAAATCTTAGGGAAATTAAAGATTAATACAGAAATCAAAATCCCTATTAAGGCCTTTAGGGGTTAATGTTTCTAGATGATGAATCCAAAAGGATTCTCTCTGTTTTAGCAACCGTATTCTATCCCCTCCTCGTCGAGGTGTCTGTATGGAGTCGATCACCTGGTATCTTAATTGAGACACATTATGATTCCTTTCCGCGGATTAAGATACCAGGTTATCGACTCCATACAGACACCTCGACGAGGAAGGGATAGAAGTTTTATATCTAATAAAGTATCAATGGAGAAGATTGGTGAGTGCCGCCCTATTCTTTCTAAGTATAAGGATTTATTGGATGGACTTTCTCTCTCTTGGGGCTTGAGCACCACTACTCCACATGGAAAGGTTTGGCACTTTCAACTCGCAACTTTTTAAAGCTGGAGGTCTGCAGTAATCTATCATTGTGAAGTAGTGCCGCTGAATTCCTTTGGAGTTGGGACTTTGCTAATTACGTGCAGCTGTATTGAGGCTGAGCACACTTCACTAGACTGCATAATTTAAATGGAGACCGCTAAAACGAGCGAGGATAATGAAAGAGCCAAATGCCAGAATACTATTAACTCAGGACGGGAAGATGTGAAGATGTTTTTCACACAATGCAATACGTATGATGAGATTAAAGTTTTAAGTACACGTATGCTTGAATCAAGAGTGTTAACCCTTGCAGAGAATGAAGTCCGTATGGTTTGGACGAATAAAACGCTAGAGTCATACCATGAAAGTGAACAATCCCCAAGAGGACTGCGTTTTTATAAAGACATTTCACAATACCAGGAAGATGCTGAATTTGTGTCTAAATGGAAACAAGCGCATATAGATCACTCGTTAAAACTTACACAGTTGGTACTAGAGAAATCTAAACAAGAATATGAGAAGATTTAAGAGAAATTGGAAATGGCAAAAACTGAACTGAGATCACGGTTGATGGAGGTACAATGGATTGCATTTCAACGAAGAATGGAAAATCGCCTAGTACCAATACAAAATGAAATAAAAGAAAAGAAAAAAGATAAGTTTATTCAAGATAAAATTGACTTTGAACAGGATCGTATATTCACCTGGAAAAAACAAGGAAATAGTAAAAGAACAACAAAAAAGAGTTGGAGAAGTTCTCGTGCGGCATACATTAAGAAAACGGACTATTGGACCACTGATTCTGGCTCGGACTCTAGTGGAGTGGAGGAAGCTATGGAAATACAATGAGAATGTTCCGGGACTTCACGTGATGATGAAAGTTCTTCATCGCGAAACCCTTTAGGCGGAGAACACGCCGGGGGGGTCAAAAAAGAATAAGTTATCCCTACAGAGGGGGCGGTGCGAAGAGGAAACAGGTCTCTTGGAGGAAGAAGGGGCCCCCTGCCCTCTAAATTTTCCACTTTGGCAATAAAAAGGCAATAGAAAATAATTTTTATAAATTTTCAGTTTAAAAAGAACTACTGATTTTGGGATAGGTCCATTATTATGAAAAGGTTTTAAATTTTTTGTTTTGTCTACCCCTTTTTTGGATTTTCCCAAAATTTTTCAAATAGTTTCTAAGTAAACCCCTGAGAAAAATTAACCTACATAAGAAAAATTTAAAACAAATCGGATAGAGAAATTAATTTCAACAGGGTGAGGGAAAAAAGGCCTACAAGAGTGAAAATCTAGTTTTTCCTTTCGGAGAGAATTGTTTTGTACCCAAAAATAGTAAAAATCTTTTGGAACTTTTGGGAAAAGGAGAAAAGGGTACAAAGTGAGAACAAAAATAGTGGGGAAATTGATTTTTTTGGAGGAGTGAAGTCAAAATTTTTTTTCCTCCCCAGTCCCCGGGGCCTCAGTTTGGAAATTGTTTCATGGGGCATACAAAGAGATGTGAAAGTTTTTGATTTATCCAAATAAAAATTTAATCAAAGAAGAAAATGGGGATTTTAAAAAAATTAAAGAATAACCAAAAATCGTTTTAAGCCCCCCTACAAGGGGGAAATATTGAAATTTAAAGGAAACAACATACTTTTTTGAAAAAGCAATCGACAATTGAGTGATTAACCACTTATAAAAAATTTGAAAAAGGCCCCCAAACAAAAAAATTTTAAGAAAAATTGCAGAAATTTTAAAAAAGGGGAAATTAAAAAAACAACTTTTTTTACGGGCCCAACTTAAAAAGATTTTTCCCCAAAAAAAAATTTTCAAAAACCCTACATGGTCAAGGTGGAAAAATTAAGTGGGGGGGGGGGGGGGGGGGGGGGAAGCATTGGGTTCCATTGGCCTAAACAAAAAGAAATTACCTTTTCAGTATTTTTGTAAGGTGACTTATTTTTATTTTACGTTTGAAATGGGGGAAATACCCTTTATTTTTGGAGATTTTAATTGTACCATCTGAGTAAGGAATGGAGGGGGATTTAAATACGGGGGGAAAACGCTTCATTCCCCCCGACATGCCTTAAAAAGCGTAAAGGGTTTTAGCACCGAAAAGGGGCCATTGGGGCCCAGGGGTTTGCATCACGATGTAATTTTTTATATCTAATAAAAAAATTAAACGAGAAGTTTGGGTTTGGGGCCGCCCTATTCTTTTAAAAAGTAAAAGGGAATATTTTTGGGATTTTGGGGTATTTTTGGGGCTTATCAAAATTTTGTACACATCCGAATGTTTTTAAACAATTCAATGACATCCATCTTTTTTTTAAAAAAATATTGTTAAATTAAAGGTAATGGGTTTTAAAATATCATTTTCTGCGAAAATTTGGGAAATAAAAAAAATAAACAAATTTGCCCCCCTTTTAATTTTTTTTGTATAATTTTAAATTCCATTTTAGAAGGTTAGGATATGCCCTTTAAATAGCTTATTAAAGGGGGCGAAAGTGATGTTTTTGGGCCCTTTTTTTTCAAGATAAATAATATTCCTTTTTTGCATTTTTTTTAATTTGGGTTTTTAAAAGAAACAAAGAATTCAATAAGAGATGAAAAAAATTTGTAAAGTGAGTAATGACTTTTTATTATTCTATGTCACTAAAAAACAAAATGTTTGTTAAAAATTTTTTGTATCAAAAAATTTTGTTGTTATTGTTTTTAAATTTTTTAGAGTTTTGGGTTTAAAAAAGGGTTTTTCCATTTGGGGAACCGAAACGTACAAAATATTTGAATCAAATTTTTTTTGGAAAATTTTGACCCTTTTTTTAATGAACCCGGGACGATTATTATTTTACTCAATAAAGTTTTGATAAATTAATAATTGAAACGTTGGTGTGCAACCTTTTTTATACAAAGGACTATTTAACCCCTTACCGACATTTGCCGTCCCTTCGTAACGGCAATGTACAAAGTAGGGTTCCCTAAAAATGCCTAAAAGTACTAAAGGGAAACTTGCGCGCCCCAAAAGGCGGCGCGCAAGATCGCGGAAAGGAACCGGGGGGTATATTACCGCGGCATCATCCGAAACCCCCACCCGGATTGAGCCCCGGGGCCCGGGAAAGGGTTTAAACCCCCCCGATGCCCCGACATCGTGGCGCGACATCGGGCTGGGGGCGGAAAGGATAAAGCCCCCTGCTGCCCGAATCCCGCAGAAAAGGCGCTGACCCGCCGCTACTGGGGTTCCCAAACCCGGGCCCAGCCCAAAGCTGTCATTCACACCCCGGGTTGTCTGGACGTCACGATGCCCACAATGCATTGTGGCACCCGTGCCCAACCTTGCCATGGAACCAGGATACAGCTGAAAGGCTTTATGCTGAGCCCCTATTCCATGAACGATCTGCAAACGTTTCAGGGAAATTTCCCCCCCTGGGGAAAATTTGAAAAAGTGTGAAAAAGTAAAAAAAAAGTGTAAAAAAAAAAAAACACAAACAAAAAAAATAAAATAAAAACCCCGTACAACCCCCTTTTCCCCCTTTACAAACCCCAATCGGCCCCAAAAAAGATCAAAAAAATAAAATAAAGTACCCATATTTGGTTTTCCCCGCGTCCCAGCACCACCCAAATAAATCTGTCATTTTAATTAACCCTACTTTAAAACCGCCGAAAAAAACAAAAACAAAAAACAGTCACAAATTGCGTTTTTTGTACATCCTGCAGCAACAAAAAAATGGAATAAAAACATCAAAAACAAAAATTTAAAAGCCAAAGTTTTTCCAATTAAAACGTCAGTTCAACCCCCAAAAAAAACCTTTTCACAGCTTTTTATATGGAAAAAATTTAAAAAGTTCTGCTATTTTTAAAACAGCGATGCATAAATAAATTTTTTTAAAACAATAAAAAAAACTTTTTTTTCAAAAAAATTGGCTTTTCAAATAAAAAAACTACATAAATTGGGTTTTCCCGAAAAAGTCTCAACCCACAGAGTAAAACACCCTTTTCACGGGTACTGCAAAGGTGAACGCTAAATTAAAAAAAAAAAATAAAAAAAAACTGCTAGGATTGAGTTTTTTTTTTCACCCTTTCCTCCAAAAAAACTGATTTAAAAAAACAAACATAAAGGGCTTTTCCCCCTCAAAAAAAAGTTACCCCAAAAAAAAACTCAACTCCCTCCCCCAAAAAAAAATCCCCCCACACTCCATAAACAGAAAAAAAAAAAAAGTTTTTGGCTCTCAGACGGGGTTGATTTCAAAAGCGTGTTTTTTCCCTTTTTAAATAAAAATGTTTTTTTTTGTGTAAAAAACAGTAAAACATTAAAAAAATATACAAATGTGTATCCCCTGTAATCGTATCAACCTGCTGAGGAAAAAATACAAGTCCTTTAATCCGCAAAAGTGGGCCGCTGTAAAAGGGAAAAAAAAAAAAACCAACCCCGGATTGCCGTTAATTTTTTACAAAAAGGGCCTCACAAAAACCTTAATAAAAAATGAACAAAGCATCACATGCCCCCCCTAAAGGTAAAAAATAAAAACAACAACTCTCTCGTAAAAAACAAGCCCTGTTCTAGTACTTTGGGGGTTTTTTAATGCGACATGGCCCCACCAATTTTCTGTCGGCCCCCAAAAAACAAATAGCGCTCCTTTCCCTTTTACCCCCCCGCCAAAGGGGCCCCCAAAAAAACCCTTTTACACCCACATGAAAGGGTTTTCCGAACTTTGGGAAAAATTTGCGTAACACAATTTTTTGGGGGTTTTATCCCAAGGGGTTCCTTGTAAAAATTAAACATTTTCAGCTAAAAAATTTCCCGATTAAAGGGAAAAAAAAAAAAAAATTTTTTTTTTTTCAGAGCCGAACGCTTTAAAAAAAATTTTTGAAAAAGCCTGTGGGGTCGATATCCCCACCCACAAACCCTGGGTTTTATTCCGTAAGGGGTGTAGTTTTCCAAAATGGGGGGCTTTTTTGGGGTATTTAATTTTAAATTTTTTAACCTTTGGGGGGTCCGCAAACCTAAAATGGGGCCCAAATAAAATTGTAATGAAAATGAGGGCCCCAGAGTCCAGTAGGTTTCTCCTTTCCCATTCCCGGGGCTTTTGGTTGAGCCCCAAAAAAATGCACTAGGGCCCATATGGGTATATCTCTGAAAACGGCAGAATCTGGGGAATAATAATTTAAATTTTTATTTTCCCCGAAACACATTTACCGAAATTTTTGCAATAATGTAAAAAAAATTTAAAAAACTGCAAAAAAAGTGAAAATTTTTAAATTTCACTTCCACTTTGCTTTAAATCCTGTGAAACACCTAATGGGTTAATAAAAATTCCCCAAATTCGGTTTTTAATACATTAAGGGGGTAGTTTCTTAGATTAGGCCTTTATGGGGTATCTCCCTAAGGTCAATCAAAGTCACTTAGAAAATGGACTGGTCCCAAAAAATATGTATAAAATTTCAAATTTTTTTGAAAATTTTAAAAATTTCTACTAAAATTTTTAAGCCCCCTAATTCGTAAAAAAAAAAAAAAAAAAGACAAATTTTAAAAAAAAGATGCCAAAAAATACAGCAACATATGGTAGTTTCAGTTATAAACTAAATTTTTAGTGGAATAAAAATCTTCCCTTTCATGCAGAAATTTTTTAAGTTTGAAATTTGGGAAATTTTTCACTTTTTTCACCAAAATTTGATATTTTTTTACAAAAAAACAAACATTTTTTGGGCCAAAAATTTTTTACTATCTTAAAAGCCCAATGTGTCACGAGAAAAAAAAATCTCTGGGAAAAAAAATGGGGTAGGTTTTAAAGTTCCCAAAAAATTTTTCTCACATAAAAATGACACATGAAAGATTTCAAAAATTTGGGGTCTGTCAAGAGGCCAAAACTGGGGTCCCGGGGGTAAGGGGGTTTAAAAATTTTTGGTCTGCACCCACCTTACCTGATAGAGTGCCAAAGACGATTTCTTTATAAATTACTGTACATACATAAAGGCCAGCACGCCACACCACACGACAGGGAGATGGCAAGGGATTCCCAATTGTTGCACAAAATTCTAAAAATAAAACCCTTTGGGTGAAAGGGAAAAAATAAAAATATTATGGAAAAAATTTTAAAACACCAAAAAAAGACAAAAAGCTCATTAATTTTTGCCCTTATTCTCTGTGTTGCGCATGTCATCAAACAGAGGGACATATCTGAATTCACCATGAGCCCAGTGTCTTTAGGTATAATGTTTGTCTCTACACAATCCATTACATTTTCAATATTCATTGGCACTGACAAATATGTTATCTGTAGGCATCAGGATCTGCATGTACCTTGAATCATAGTGGAGGATGAGAGCATCACTGGGTAGGTAGTGGGTGCTGTATATGTGTTCTTTGCACAGGGAGTAGTGGATACTGCTGGGAATGTTATGTGATAACGAATTATGTTTAAAATGTAATTATGGGAGATTCTGTGACTGGCCATGTTATAAGGGACTTACATGTTAATAGAAATGTTCCTGTATGAGAGTACTGGCTACTGCTGTGTCTCTCCTGTGATTCCTATAGTTGCATAGTTTGTTAGGCTGACAAAGACAGACGTCTTTCAAGTTCAGCCTATTGTTCTGTAGTGTTGATCCAGAGGAAGGCAAACCCCCCCATGTCTATGTCTATGTAGAAACCTTCATTCCTCTAGATGTAGAGGACGCCCCCTTGTTCTGGATATGGTCCTGGGTATAAATAGATCTTGGGAGAGATCTGTATATTGACCTTTAATATATTTATACATATTTATTATGTTCCCCCTGAAGTCGTCTTTTCCCTAAACTAAATAACCCTAATCTTGCTAATCTTTCTGGGTATTGCAGTCCACACAGTCTTTTTATTACTTTAGCTGCTGCCTTTGAACCCATTAAAGCTCTGCAATGTCTTTCCTGTGCACTGGAGTCCAAGACTGTACACAATTTTCTATGAGTGGTCTAACCAGTAACCAGTATAATGGGAGAATAATGTTCTCATCATGTGCATCTATTCCCCATTTTAATACACCCCATAATCCTATTTGCCTTGGCAGCTGCTGCCTGACACTGGTTGCTACAGTTAAGTTTACTGTCCACCAGGATTCCCAAGTCCTTCTCTGTGTCATTCTTACACAGAGTTTTCTATTTAGCATGTATTCATGGAATGGATTTTTCCTCCCCATGTGCATAACCTTGCATTTATCTGTGTTAAACCTCATCTGCCACTTCTCTGCCCAGGCCTCCAACTTATCCAGATGCCTTTGTAATAACACATTATCCTCTATTGTGTTGATTACTTTACAGAGCTTATTATCATCTGCAAAGATTGATATTCTACTGTGCAATCCCTGTGTAAGGTTATTAATGAATATATTAGAGAGGATAAGGCCCAATACTGACCCCTGTGTTACCCAACAGTAACAGAGATCTAGTCTGACTATGTACCATTAATCACCACCCTTTGTTTTTTGATCACTGAGCTAGTTACTTACCCACTTGCACACATTTTCCCCCAGTCCAGGCATTTTCATTTTACTTACCAACCTTTTATGTGGCACAGTATCAAATGCTTTAGAAAATTCCAGATATATGACATCCAGTGCCTCACCCTGATCCAGTCTAGAACTAACCTTGTCATAGAAGCTGATGAGATTAGTTTGACAAGACCGATCCTTCATAAACCCATACTGGAACAGCGTTATACATTTATTTTCAGTGAGATAGTCCAGGATAGCATCTCAAACATTTTACCTACAACAGAGGTTAAACTTACCGGCCTATAGTTTCCAGGATCACTTTTTGACTATTTTTAAATATTGGCACCACATTTGCCATGCACCAATCCTTTGGGACATACCCCATTATTATACAGTCCATAAATATTAAGAATAGGGGGTCTATCTATGACATCACTTAACTCTCTTAGGACATGCGGGTGTATATCATCAGGGCTTGGGGATTTGTCTATTTTAATCTTCTTAATACAGAGTTGCACTTCTTCCTGGGTTAGACAAGAAACAGTTAAGTTGGAGTTTACCTCATCCCTCTGCTCATCAACAGGAAGGTCATCCTCCTTGGTAAATACAGTGGAGAAAAAATTGTTTAATAATAATAATCTTTATTTGTATAGCGCTAACATATTCCGCTTTACAATTTTGAGGGTGTAGGTACAGACAAAAAGACATACATTGCACAATGAAAAGCTACTTACAGATGAGACCCAAGGTGTGAGGGCCCTGCTCGCAAGAACTATATATTTAGATTTCTCTAAAGCATATGATACGGTGCCACATAAAAGGTTGGTAAGTAAAATGAGAATGCTTGGACTGGGGGAAAATGTTTTCAAGTGAGTAAGTAATTGGCTCAGTGATAGAAAACAAAGGGTGGTGATTAATGGCACATACTCAGACTGGATTCCTCTTACTAGTAGGGACCACAGGGGTCAGTTTTGGGTCCTATTCTCTTTAATATTTTCATTAATGATCTCACACATGGATTGCACAGTAGAATATCGATCTTTGCAGATGATAGTAAAGTAATCAACACAATAGAGGATAAAGTGTTATTACAAAGGGATCTGATAAATTGGAGGCCTGAGCAGGGAAATGGCTGATGAGATACATGCAAGGTTATGCACATGGGGAGGAAAAATCCATTCCATGATTACATGTTAAATGAAAAAAACACTGGTTAAAAGTGACAAGGAGAAGGACTTGGGAATCCTGGTGGACAGTTAACTTAACTGTAGCAGCCAGTGTCAGGCAGCAGCTTCCAAGGCAAATAGGATCATGGGGTGTATTAAAAGGGGCATAGAGGCACATAATGAGAACATTATTCTCCCATTATACAAGTCACTGGTTAGACCACACATGGAATATTGTGTATAGTTTTGGGCACCAGTGCACAGGAAAGACATTGCAGAGCTTAAACAGGCACAAAGGCGGCAACAAAAATAAGAAAAGGACTGGGTGGACTGCAATACCCAGAAAGATTAGCAAGATTAGGGTTATTTAGTAGAGAAAAGACGGCTTAGGGGGGACATAATAAATATGTTTAAATACATTTAAGGTCAATATAAAGATCTATTTATACCCAGGACTATATCCAGAACAAGGGAGCATCCTCTACATCTTGAGGAGAGAAAGTTTCTACAGAAACATAAAAAGGGATTCTTTACTGTTAGAGCAGTGAGACTGTGGAACTCTCTGCCAGAATTCAGTAACAGAGTTCAAAAAGGGTCTGGATGCATTTCTAGAGCGTAATAATATAACAAGTTATAGTGACCAGGATTCTGGAGAAGGGGCGTTGATCCAGGGATTCATTCTGATTGCCAGATTAGAGTCAGGAAGGATTTTTTTACCTAAAATGAGGACAATTGGCTTCTACCTCATGGGGGTTTTTGCCTTCCTCTGGATCAACACTTTAGCAAAATAGGCTGAACTGGATGGTCTCCTGTCTTTTTTCGGCCTTACAAACTATGTAACTATGAAAACTATTAAAATGGCATGTCGTACGCCATGTCAAACTCAAACATTTACTCGAACGAACAGTAAAATGTTCGGTTAGGTTTGAGTTCGAGAAAATCGAGATGTTCGACTCGAATTTAACTTTTCTAGACTGGTTCGATCAACACTACTTTACATCTCTGTTGATCAACATTGGGTTTTTCCTGTTCCTAATCATTTTATTTCCATAAGGTATGTACCTCTCACAGTGGGAGCTTAAGATGTTTTTGAAGATCTCCCATTTATTACCTGTTCTGTTTTTTTTTTAAAAAATTTACCCCAATCAAGGGCCTTTTGGGCCCCTCTAAGAAATTTAAAATTTGCTTCCTAAATTCAATTTTTTCCCAAAAAATCTATTGAAGGATAAATGGAAATTTTTTTACTTGGGGGGGTCACCATTTCCTAGTTACCTCCCAACCAAACCTTTTTATTTCTGTCCCGTCGGGTTAGTCAATAAAAAACCCTTTAAAAGGGTTTTTTTTTCATTAAACCCTTTTGGGCAAAACTTGATGATTTTCTCTCTCTCTTACGTTCAAACCGGGGCGGGTCTCTCCTCCCATGGTGTTCTCTCCCCCCCATAGGCGTGTCTTCCCCACAAAGATGGTGCATCACTTTCCCTTTGTGAGCGGGAAAAAGGGGAGAGGAGGGTCACACTCTGCGACCTCATGAAGTGGCATTTCTCATGCCCCCGAGCTGTCACCTCCCTCCCAGGGTTTCCACAAGCTCCTTGTAACCAAAACCTCGCATTGCAGTTATACTTACAGTTTTGAAAAAAAAAGAAACAAATGTGAGAAATGCACTCTGTCCCCCGCTTTTTATCAGGCAGTATTTAAAAGGGGGGAGCAGAGTGCAAAAAGGTTTTTTTTTTTTGGTTATTTTGGAGTTTTGTAATCTGGCAGATAAAGATTTAATTGCCCAGACCCTTTCCCCAACATAGCCCTTTACACGGGGAAAGAAGAGAATAGATTTCTCAAAAAAGCCTTTTTTTAAACACAGCTAAAGAGTTAAAGACAATGGGGAACATAGACACGGCCCAGCACCCAAGTGCAAAAATCTTTTTTTACTTTCATTTTTCCCAAACAGCTCAGGGGCCGAGTAGCAGGAAAAATGCAGGAAAACCAATCCCCAGCACAGGGGCGTTCTAGTCGGGGGGCTGCCCTAATAAACTAAAATCAAATATCAGGCAGCAACCACAGAAAAGGGGGACAGGGCCCAAAACCCTGGCTTCAGTTTAGCTCATACTGCTAACTAAAGGGATTTAGGTAATAAAAAACCAATTGCAAAAGTGCTTATTTTTACTGTTCCCATCTAAAAGATATGATCTTTGTAGCGAAAAAAAACCCTTTTAAAGGGGTTTCCCCTCTAGCGGCTACTGAAACCATTGGGGAAAAGGTAACAAACTTTAGATTTTTGAAAAAAACCGCTTCCTTTATGAGGCCACAGGTTTCATTTTCCCCAAAATATATGTCGGGGTAGTTAAGCCCGCCCATAATAAACTCATTTGATTAGCCAACTCATTTTTTTTTGTCTCGGGGAGGGGCATCTTCAATGGGCTCTGTTAAAATTGTGAGCCCTATAGCAGCCCCCCTAGTAGAATTTTATTATAGTTATTAATCCCATGTATCTCTACCCATAATGACTCCACATGCTCAATTCTTTTATCTATATCTTCCTGTATGTTTAGCTTCAGACAGGATTTTACAAAAAACACATATTTTCCCCCCCTTCCGTTTTTATGATTTTTTCCCAAATTCAACTGTAACCCTTTGTAATTAAACCCCCCCATTTTATAGCTCTCTTTTCAGCCATGCCCTCCTTTATCCTAACTAGTTCATATTTTACTTCCCCAAATAAAAAATTTCCAAGTTCATGTACTTGTTGGTGAGACTCCGGGCATTGGCAACGGGAAAATTTAAAATTTTTTTTTTGTTTTCGTTTTTTTAACCCTGCCCCCTTTTTTAACTTTTATACCCCCCTCCCCCCCCTCCATCCCACTCCTTTTTTTACAAATTTCCCAGGACCCCTATATTCACTATCTTGCATGCGGTATTGTGGGTTGCCCTCCCCCTTAGTCCCAAAATTTTCCCCCCCAACTTCCGGGCCCCTTTTTTGGGCTCCCAATCCCGTTACAGTTTGGCAACTCCCCCCAAAACCTCCCAATTAGGTGCATCGCATAGAGGGGCCCCCTTAAACGGCCGGGCTCCCCAGCTGGGGGAAAGACTAAAATTTTCCCCAATCATCATTAATAAATCTAAAACAGGGAATGGTGGGATTGTATTTTTCCCCAACCCGCGGGAGGGCCCCGGGTTTAAAGGATCCCGGGCCCAAGATCTGAAAGCCAAAACAAAAGTCACCAATTCCCCAAAAACCCCAAAACCCTCTTCCCCGAAAAAAATTTTTTGACCCAACCCACTTTTTTTCCCTTCTCAATCTCCCACTGCCTCTCTGCCATGGCCCATGGTACAGGAAGTCCCTGAAATTATTCTTAAGGACACCTACCTCTAACTTTGTCATCGGTGCCAATGTGCAAATGAAGCTGGTTTCCCATCACCCCACCATAACTGTGAACCCGATCTACGAAAAATGTCGAACCCCAGCCCAGGTAAACAACAAACTTTTTTGCCGATCCCGGTTTTTGTGAAAAGTTTGGGAAACGGTCGGGTTCCCCCCCAAAAAGGATCTCCAACTACAAGCACCTTCTACCTGTCCCCCCTTTCCTATTTCCCCCCTTTTTGGGAGCAAAAAAGGGGAAATTTTGGGTTTTTGGGTAATGAAAAAATTAAAGGGCACTTTCCCTGTGCCTTGTAATGTTAAAGGGCATTTACTTTTCAGTGGAAATTTTTTTGGAAAGGTTTTGGGTTTTCTGCTGGGATTTAATGGATCACTAAATTGTGCACAAGGGGACGGGCCGCTTTTTGGGGTCCTGTTGGTGGTAATGTTATACTGGCACTAAATTTTTAAATTTAAATTTAAATAGGGTTATGAAGATGTTTACTAGATATAGAAATAGAAACTGGGTATGAGGGTGTAGCTATACAAATGCAGAGGTAGAGGTCAGGTCCTGGTGCACAGGAATAGTCAAAGGCCTCTATGCCATGTAAGAGCACATCAGTGTAATACATAACACATGGTAGGTGGTGACCCTGTTTTAGATTCTGCATTGGGACCCAGCAACAGTTCATAGTGACAAAAGGAGATCCAGCTCAAAGCGCCACATGTATGAACCTGTTTAGGTCTATGGCTATGTCTACACTGCACAGAAAAACATCCATTTTTTTTAGGGTTTTTCTTTTTCCAAAAAAAAAAAACCCCCCCCCTTGGAAAAACGACTGTAATAAATCTCCCATGGAGTTTAATGTAAAAACGCCGTTTGTCTACATTTGACTTCTTTTTTCTGCTCTTTTTTTTTACGGGGTCGAATTTTGCAACATTTTTCTAAAAAAGGGAAGGACCCGGGGCAAAAAAATTTACGCGGGATTCTAAGGAAAGCGGGGGATTTTTTTGGGCCGCTTTTTTTTGGCGCTTTTTTCGCTGCTTTTAAATTGCCGCGATTTTTAAATTGAAAACCCCCCCCCGGGACACTCAATCCCCCCCAATATGGATTTTTAATAAAGGCATATTTTATAAAATTTTTGCATACCAGTGTCAAAATTGTCCTTTTTTGTCCCTTTTTGTAAAAAAAATGATCATGTTTTGGGTCGCTAACTTTTTTTTGCGCAATTAAAATTTTTTTTTTTGGGGCAAAAAATTTAATTTTTTAAATGGTTTTTTGGCCCCAGAACCTTTTTTAAAATGGATTTTGGACTAAAACCCTTTTTCCCTAAAAAATTTTTTGGAGTAAAAAAGTAATCCGTTTTTTGGCCGCCATAAAATACTTTTTTTTTTTACGGATTTTTTGGTGCTAAAATCCTTTTTTTTAAAAATTTTAGCGTTAATAAAGCTCTCTACTTCTACCCCTAAAAAATAATTTTTTTTTAAGGGATGTTGGCGCCAAAAACCTTATTTTAATGCTTTTTGGCGCAAGAATCCGTTTTTCAACGGTTTTTGGGGCTCAAAAATTTACTTTCCTTTACAGTTTTTGGGTGCTAAAAAATTTTCTCGTTTCGACGAAAAAAAAAGGGTTTTTTTTAGGGATTTTGACGCCAAAACGTTTTTTTAAAATGGATTTTGGGGGGCTAAAACCCTTTTCTTAACAAAATTTTGGGGCGCAAAAAAAGGTTTCTCGCTTTTTAAACGCCAAAAATAATTTTTTTAATTATGGTTTTTTGGCGCTAAAATCCTTTTTTTTAAACAGATTTTGGGCTAATAAAGTTCTCTAGTTTCCCTAAACAAAAAATATACGTTTTTTTAAAACGGTTTTTGGCCCCCATAACCGTTTTTTTATGGATTTTTGGGACTAAAACCCTTTTTTCTTAACTTTATTAGCGCCAAAATTTATGTTAAGAAAAGTTTTTTAAAAAGACAAAAAAACAAAAAAATTTGGATTCCGCCCCCAAAAATGTGAAAAAAAAAAAACCTTTTTTTGGGCGTCAAAATCGAGATAACTTAAATTAGCTAAAAATTTCCATAAAAATAAAAGATTTTAAAGCCCAAAACCAAAAAAAAATTGGACTTTAGGGCCAAAATCCTTTAAAAAAAAATTGTTTTTGGCGACAAACGTAAAGATAATTTTTATTAGCGCCCAAAATCCTTAAAAATGCAGATTTAGCCCCAAAAACCCCCGAAAAAAAAACGGTTTTTGGGAAAGATAACTTTATTACCCAAAAAACCGTAAAACGACTAAAAAAATTCTAAAAAATGCAATGATGTTTTTTAAACACCCCCCTTTTGAGGGCGATTTAAACACCCCAATGGAAAAATTTTATCCCAGAAAATTAAAAAAAACGGGCCTTGAAGAAAAGCAAAAAACGCGTGTAAAAACGTGCCAAAAAAACGCAAATCTTTTCAAAAAAAAAAACAGCGTTTTTTTTTTCCCCCGCTTTTTACAGGCAAGGGGCAAAAACTCAAATTTTTTAGTCATTTTTTGTCCACTGCAGGGGAGAACAGAGGGCCCAAAACCCCACTTTTTTTTCCCCTAGTAAAATAAAGGGAACAAATTTAAATTTTTTGACCCAAAAAAGGGTTAAAACAAGTGGCCCTAATTTTGTGTCTGTGCCTTAAATTTTCGGGATATTAAAAAGGGGGGGTTTTTAAAGATAGCGCACATTACCGGAACATGCTTCAGGCAGCAAATTGATGACTGGTTTCCCCCCATATTTTGGAGAATTCACATTGAAGTAATAAATTTAGTGTTTTCTTTTTCACAGGTGGTAAAAAGCCCCGACCAAAGGGCTCTGGGTCTGGATCACACTGCTTAAAACCAAGTTTCTTTTTCCAGGGACATAATTAAATCCCCAAAAAAAAAGAGGAATTTTTCAAATGTTTTTGTTTTAATACAACCAGAAATAATTTTGTATAGGGGAAAAGGGGATTTTTTAAAAATATCATTTTCTAACAATGCCCCAGGTTTTTCTTACCTCTGATCATCACAATATAAATTGTGTCACCATACCATATGGCTAATTGTACTGTATTTATTATTCTTATACCCTTTTTTTCAAGGGGAAAAGATCACAGCATACTGCAGGCGCTGGAATTTTTTGCGGGGCCCCAAACTGTCCCGCCCTGATCTTTCATCAGGAGCCATCTGTTATCTATAGCTGGGCTCCAGCTACAATGAACAATGTCAAAGCTGGCTCTACTTTACTTCCATCCGTTTAACCTCCCAGATGCCTCAGTCAATGGCTGATGTGGCATCTAGATGATTGACAGAGGGAGGGCAACACAATCTCAGGGTGGGCAGTGATTTTTCACTGGGGGCTAAATTTTGGGCCTTGGCTTGCCAGTACAGAAGCCCTTTTTACCCCGGGGCGCAAACTAATACAAATTTCATCTAAATTTTAAAAACATAAATCTGTTAACCCTAAAAGTGGGTCTATAATGGGAAAAAAAAAAAAAGGTAAAAAAATAACTATTTAAAAGAAACAAAAAAGTAAAACCTGTTTCCTCAGTAAAAAATAAACTTTATTAAGAAAATGAAAAGTACTTTTAAAAGTCCCTCACCCGTCTGGGAAAAGCTCCAAAACTATTTAAAAACGTCACATTGTTTAATCTGTATGGTAAACTTTGAAAAATAGACAAATAAATAAAAAATCCATGCTAGAATTTTTTTGTCTTCCAGCCTCACACTAACGAAAAAAAAAGTGAACCAAAAACTCTTACCCAACCATAATAAACCAAAGGGAAAAAAAAAAAAATTTATCCGGCAAATAAAAAGCCCTCAAAAAATTCATCCATATTTTAAAAATTTAAAAAACCGGACTCTTTGAAAAAGTGACACAAAAAAAAAAATGTTTTTTCAAAGGGGTTTTTATAAGTGGCAAGTAAACTTTATTCAAAGAAAAAAGGCCCGCCTAAGGAAAATAAGGGGTGTAGTTTACCTTTTCTTCATTTGGTAAAATTTGATTATAAAAAGGGGGTTTCCCGCAGAAGAAAAGTATCGAAAAGGGGAAACGGATTTAGAAAAAAAGGGAAATTATACTTTAAACCCACCGCCCCCCTCTGCCCTGCTCTGGAGTCCCTTAAATTTCCCCAAACCATCACATCCAGGTTCTCATTCCATTCCCCCTCCCACACCATTATAACACATTGTTGGGTCCAATTCGAACATGATTTCTCATTACAAAAATACCCCATCCTGCTTTCCATATCCCCCCCCCCCCCATTTTTTTTCACATCCGCCACTATAACACTGCTAACCCCTCAAAAAACAGTAAAATATCCACTAACCCTAACAACCCAAAACCCCTACTGTCACATCCACCCCTATAACACTGCCACCATGCTATATACAGTATATAAATCCAGCTAACATATCAACCCAACCCATACTGTGCACACCCAGCCACGATACCACTGCCACCATGCTATATACAGTATATAAATCCAGCTAACATATCAACCCAACCCATACTGTGCACATCCAGCCACTATAACACTGCCCCCATGCTATAAAAATATATATATCCTGCTACCATATCCCCCCCCATACTTTTGAAAATCCAGCCACTTTAACATCCACCATCTATATACAGTAATAAATCCACTAAAAATTTTCAAAACCCAAAACCCCTACTGTACAACAAACCAACCCTTTCCTCCCCCAAAAATAATATATAAGTAGTATAAATATATATATTTAAAATATATATTTATATATATATATATATTTAACATATCACCCCCATCCATACTGTGTACATCCAGCCCTTATATTACCCCTTCCCATAATATACACATCCAGCCACCATATACTCCCTCCCATACTGTGCACATAAAGCGGCTATATATTACCCCCCCTCATACCATGCACATTCAGCCACTATATTACCCCCTCCCATACTGTGCACAATCAGCCACCATATCACCACCACCCATAACATACACATCAAGTAGCCATATCTCCCCTCTCATACTATAAATATCCAGCCGCCATATCACCCCTTCCGATACTATACACATCCAGCCGCTGTATGCCCCTCCCATACAGTGCATTTCCAGTTGCTATATCACCCCCTCCCACACTATACACATCCAGCCGCTATATATCGCCCCTTCCCATACTATACACATCCAGCCTCTATATATCATAGTTGGCAACTTTTGAAAATGGAAAAGCAGGAGATTGAAGAGGGCGGCGCAGCAAAAAAATTGCATGGACATGCCCTCTTTTTATGTGCCACGCCCCTTCAAAAAGCCACACCCACTCTGCCTAACTGCATAATGGATTTGGAAGAAAGCCAGGTAGATGCCCTTATAGCCAGGTAGTAGCCCCCCATAACCAGGTAGTGCCCCTTACAAGCAGGTAGATGCCCCCTTGTAGCCAGGTAGATGCCCCCTTTGTTAGCCAGGTAGTGCCCCCTTTTTTAGCCAGGTAGATGCCCCCCTTTGTTAGCCAGGTAGATGCCCCCTTTTAGTAGCCAGGTAGTTGCCCCCTTTAGAAGCCGCAGCGGCCGCTTCACCCGCCTGTAGGAGCAGCCCGGCGGCGCAAGAGTAGCGCACCAGCGCTACTCTGTTGCCACGGCCATTTAAAGAACCCCGCCCTGCTGGTCGCGGAGGAAGCCAACTCTGCCGAGGGCGGGTGGAGAACCCCAAATAACGGGGACCCCCCCCCCCCGCCAAAACGGAGATTTTTAGCATGTTTAAAATTTATCACCCTCCCAAACTTTTTTCCCCCCCCTTTTTAAATCCACCCGTATATATCCCTTTCCCCCCTCATATACATTACCACTATGTTACCCCCACTCATACTGTGCACATCTAACCACCTATCACCCCCCCATTACTAACACACCCTTGTTAGCGAGATTACCCAAAATTTTTCCCCGAGTTAAACAGAAAAAAGGAATTTATTCAGAAAGAACGAGCATAATTTCCCGCACAAGGGAACCACTGAATACGTCCGTTGCAGTAAGAAAGGGGTCTGAGCTGTCTTTTCCCCTTACAGATTTTTTTTTTTTTTAAAACCCAAACTTTATCAAAAATGCAAATTTCTCCATTTAAATAATACAAAAGGGTTGTTGCAAAAGTAAAAAGTATTATTCCAAACATCCATTTTTAAAAGCCCCCCTTTAAAAAACATCATCCGCTGATAACCACTTCATTATTAAAATAAAAGGTTCCCAAACCCTTGTGATTTCCCTTTCCCTGTAGAGCACCCAGAAAAGAAAAGGACCAAAGAAAGAAATAAACAGCTACGTTTTATGTTTCAAAAAGCAAACTTGGGTCAACTTTGAAGCTGGTTTAGGACAGTCATACTTAGGGGCCATATTAGAGCCCCAACAGCCAGACCCCTGTGGTTATGTTAATCAACTTAATCCCATGGGGTTCGGGTTGAGTAGGCTTCCTTCAGTAGAACCATGAGGTTTCAGACGCTGCAGCTGTTACATGGTTGCTGAAACCAGCTTTAAAGGGGTTGTCTCACTACAAGGATTGTTTTTATGTTAAGATCTTGCAAAAAAAAATCACTTTGCAATTGTGTCCATTAGCGTGTTCTACCATTTAGATATCCCCTCTTGTTGGGCGCATCAGTCCTCGGTACTATAGTAAGACCCGTTGATTTCCTGATAGGCTGCAGGCGGGCCTATAGCTACAGACCTGGCTTCTAGTGCCCCTGTAGAAGCCGAAAACACACCCTGAATTAAAAGTGAAACCAAAGGGAAAAAGGTGAGGTAACATAAATTTTCAATGAATGAAACAACCCCTTTTTAGGTCATTAATGTGAAATTATTGGATCCCATTAGTTCAGTTTTTTATCCTTCGAAAAACATTGGAAATACATTTAAATGGTTTATTACATTCTTTAATAAAGTTTTATGTGACCCTTTTTTCAAAATGCAAACATGTTCCAGAGATTGTTTGGGTTTCCACTTTTTAGCCAGGGAAACCCGTGGGTTAAATTTAAAACTGTGAAGTAAAGTATTAGTGGTAGTTTAATATGTATTGTTCTTTTTTTTTTTTTTTTTCATTTTTCCCTGTGGGAAAGATTTGAAAAACAAAACAGGGATACACTTTTAAATGAAAAAGAAACCAGACAGCCCCCAGCCAAAGTGATGAAACTATGAGTCTTTAAAACATTTTTCTATAAAAATTAGTTTAGCCTCTTTGAACTCGTTCTTGCTTGCTTCTTTAGGTGCAGTTTTATAAGTGCACAATCAGAATTATCTCAGAATATAAAATCATTAATAAAAATTCCCCATTTTTCACTCTTTTTTGACTTCTTTTATCAACCACAGAATTTTCTTTGTTTTAAATCGTTCTTGATTTTGGCTTAAAATGAAATTTGGCTTTTGCAGTTTTTTTCATTTTTTATTTTCTAAAAGCACTGAAAAACAACTGAAAAGACCTCCCCTAGACTTGTATAGTACAATCTTCCTGTTGTCTCCAAAAAATGCTTTTTTCTGCTCTTTTTTTTCTTGTTGGTCATTTTTTTTTTAAACGTTGCTAAAAAGGACTGAGCAAGGCAGCCAATTTAATAGCGGGGTCTATGTAAAGCGCTGGATGTTTCTTGGCATGGTTTTTGCAGAAATACATAGCAAATCTATTGCTGTGCATATCTGCAAAAAAAAAAATTGCAAAAATGCACCAAAGAACGCAAAACGCGCCAAAAAATTATGTTTTTTCAGCAGCTTTTTGCAGGCAGTGGACAAAAAATGCAGTTTTATGAATGTTTTAGGTTTTTTCTTCATGTGTTTTTTGTCCAGCTGTGTAACCTAGCCTTAAAGGTGAAATTGAACACGGCCTTACTTTCACATACAGCTAATAAATGGTCAGAAAAAGGGCCCAAGACAAAAGTATGAAGCCCAGCACTTTACAGTTGAGAGCTTAGTTAAATCATTTAATTCTGCTGTGCAGCAAAAAGGTCGCTATAATAAGTCACTTAACCGGACTATGTAGTGTTGTGGAGTCCGCTGTAGATGTTTATAAATTGCAATCAGTCTAGAAAACAATATTTGGTTTTGCACATCCCAAAAATTTTTTTTTGAAAAAAAGAGATAATGACATGGGGGGCAGAATATACATCACATCCCAAAATTTAGCACATACTAACACTAAAAAAAAAAAAGGCACATAGGGAAATTTTTGGGAAAAAAATTTTGCACTTAGAACAAATAAAAATTTTTGAGGTTCTTGTTCCGTTTTTTACAAAAGTGCTTAGCCTACCTACCCAATGACAAGGGGACCTCAAAAACACGGGGAACCACTTAACGTTACTATCTTTTGCGTTCAGAACCCTTTACACTTCAGGAAAAGAAGGTTCCAGCTAAAAAATTCTGCATTATTTAAAGTATGTCAGGTGCAGTTTGATCAAAATTGAATAAGAACCTCAAAAAATTTTTGTATTCTAAGTTGCAGAAAGCTTTTCCAAAAATTATATGACCTTTTTGATTGTTTTTTTTAGTGCTTGTGTGTGCTGGATTTGGATTTCGTTTGTTGTTTGCCACACCAGTGGCCCTATGCTCATTTTTTTCAAAAAAATTTTTGGGGTGTGCGACCAAATATTTTTTTCTGTGTTTGTATGGGGGTGTGGTTCCCCCTTTTGGTTTTTATAATGCCCCACCTGCCTATCAATGCAGAGTACTTTGTAGCCAGAACCTTCTCTCCCTGAAATGTGGAGGTCTGAAAAGGCACCAAGAGAGGTAATGTTAGTGTAGGTTCTCACCTGTATTGAGGTCGCCTTGTCGATTGTCATGAGAGTTAAACTTTTTGATAAAAATAGAATAAGAACCCCCAAAAATGTTTTCAGATCCTAAATAACAAAAGCTTTTCCAAAAAAATTCCCCTGTGCCTTTTGATTGGTTTTTTAGTGCTAGTAGTATGCTGCTTATATTGGATTGTGTTTCTAAACTGCAATCAGACTTGGAAAGTCTTCAAAGGTATAACACATCAATTATAGCCAAACAAAACAAAGTTCAACACTTCAATTAAAAAGAGTCTAAGGCTTTATCAGCTTGTTAAAAGACACATTTGACTTGCAACTTTGCACTTTTTTGTATTGTGTACATATCGCTATAATTAATATTTTGATTATGCTAACTCCTGGTAGATTTTCTTCTATTATTGATATCTAAAAGAGGTAACTTGTTTCATTCCCCTTCCCAGTCCAACGAAAGAGGAGACATGGTGTGTTTTTTTTAAATACAGTATATAAAAAGGACTATGATCCCTGCAGTTTAAATATATACATAAAAATATATATTAAAAATTTATATTTATATATATATTATTAAAAATTTTTTATTTTTTAAAAATATAAGGTTAAAAACGGAGATTATGGGGCTGCTGGCCTTGGGGTTCATTTTCCCCAGCGATATAGCCGGGGAACACAAGTGCCACAGCCACAGCAGCTATGGGTGAAATCTTTTTAAAGGGAGCACAGACAGAAAACAAATTTAAAAAACCTTTCCCTCCCAAATCTAAAAAAAAAAGGAAAAACCTTTTGTGCTGGTTACTTTTAAAAAATTTAAAGTTCCGATGTACTAAAATTAACTTATGAAAAAACCCTTTCCCCCTACCCGGGTTCAAAACCGGGGGATCCCTGTAATAAAAATCTGCAGGCTAATGCCCTAAGGGGGGAGAAACACTGTAAGCATCGCTTGCTGCCAAGGATCTGGGTGTACTTGTAGATCATAGACTACAAAACAGTAAAATGTCAACAAGGCCAGCAGGATATTGTCATGTATTGTAAGAGGCATGGACTCGCTGGACAGGGACATATTATTTCACCAATTATTAGTGCGGCCTCATCTGGAACATGCAGTTTGTGTTATATTGTGCATAAGGAGTAAGGAATATTCCCCGGCCCTCCAAGCAAGTAGGCTCTAAAAGGACAAGTGGCCTCTCCCTAAGGCCAATGTTTACTTGTCTGTGCCCAGGTACCTGCTTATGCTGCAGCTCAAGAATTCTCAGATCAAAATCTGTTTGGGCCGAAAAGGAACTAGAAGCCCCCCCCCCCATAGAAGGGGGAGCACTACCTCAAAACTATCCAGTGAAAAAGAATGTGTTGTCTTGTAAGAGAAATATATGTATGTTACATTACATGTTCCAAGAAAGATGCATTGGTTTCACCATGTTCTGTAAGTCTTTTTTTTTTTGTAAACATAATTTTTATTAAATTTTACAATAGCAAAAACATATAAAAATGTCCATTTGAGAGATACACTCACACAAAGAAATAATATAAAAGGGATTTACTAAGAAAAAAAAGTATAAGCAAGAAAGTACAAAATAGCACTAATGACATATTTGGTATATAATAAAAAGAATGAAGCAAAAGAAGTCCCATTTATAAAGAACAAAACAAAAAAATAATAAAAAAAATAACCCCCCCCAAAAAAAAAAAAAAAAAACAAACGTGGTACCCTAGGTTTTGTATAAGAGACATAATAATCCCCTATGTAATCAATAAGGTTGGGATAAAAAGTGAAAAAAACCTTGGGGTTTAAAAAGTTCTGTAAGTCTTGGTTCCCTTCAATGCAATGTATAAAACAAAACCAATGTATAGGGCTTGTAGAGTAATGAGACAAGCGTAAATGGCAGTCAGTGGATGCTACTAAGGTTGGATCCCACCCCAAACTCATTGAGTATCTTCTATAGAATCAATTTAAGAACTTGTTTGTACCCCCCTAAAATTAAAACATAGTACAAAAAAATATTTTTCCTCATTGCTAAAAAAAGGGGGTTTATGATTTTGGGGGCCCAGTTGTTTTACATCTGCATTTGCAACCTTCATTTTTAATAAATCCAGTTTCCCAGTTCCCCAAATAGCAGGGTCTTTTGAGGTCTTCATTGTCAACAGAGATTTATAAAAGTGAGAGATAAATCGAGAAGTGTTTTCTGCACCTACATCCATTCTGATTATAACATTGTGGATCATACAGCACTTCCTCCCACAATCAAAAAAATTGATGAATAGATAAAGAGGAATTTTATTTTACTGAAAGAGGCTTTGTATATAGACAAATAAGGCATAAATGAGGAACAAAAAAACATTCCCTTACAACATGCTCATCAGCATCGTTCATATAGCATTTCTTATGATAACCCACAAAGAAGATGACAAAAAATTAAAGCCCATTTTGGTCAGCGGAAAGATGTTGTCCCTGGGTAATAGTCCTATTGTCTGGGGCCTGCATTCAGAGATTAATGTGGGAATAGAAAGTGCAAAGTCAAAGATAAGCACTAGCGCCTACCACACACTATATGTAGGCTACTGAGCGTTTGGTGATGCCTGTACTCCCCTAAAACAAAGATAAAACTCAAGAATAAGGGTATGTTCACACGGTGTATTGTGTGTGCTGCAATATGCTGGGTGTTTTAGAAATACATGCTGGTCAGTGCATAACTCTAAAGTGTGGGGGGAGCTCATCCACTTCTTTACGGCTTAAGCGCCGTGAAGAAGTGACGTGTCACTTCTCTCTCCTGGCGTACAATACATGCGCAGTGAACACCGGGGGAGACGGACATAATTCATGGATTAGGTATACCAATGGTTCCAATAAAGTTGTCATGAGTGGCGCCGCAGCCCGAAGTTCGCTGCCTCAAGTCCCCACTTGCGCCCGGAGCGAACGGCGCCGCGGTCCACATGTCGGGCCGTGTGCGCACTCGCTCCCTCAGGCGCAGCTAATCACCCGACCATGCTCCTGCTGTCTGGCCAGCCGGTGCGAGCGCCGGCTCTCCTGAATTTAAAGGGCCAGCGTGCCAGCAATTGGTAATTGCCAGTCCCTGACCCTATATATATGCTCCACCTCCTTGGGCATGTTGCCGAATCCATAGTGCCCATACCCTATGCGAGGAAGCCTTTTCTGTGTTCCAGTTGCCGTCCCCGTGTACCAGTCCCTTTGGCTTACGTTCCTCGACCACGATCCTTCGCTGCCTGCCCTGACCTTTTGGCTCATCCCCGACTACGAGTTTGCCTACCGATTTTGCTCTGCGTTGCACCTCGGCTACCAGCGCAAGCAAGCCGCATCAGGGGTAGCGACCTGGTGGAATCCCGCACGGGCAAGGCTCTGGTGAAAACCGGGACCCACTTATACACCGCTCCCTGGTGCAGTCTGTATCACCACTTGCGGTGGCCCAGTGGATCCACTACCTTAGTCCGTTACAGTTGGATTCGGCCATGGATCCCACCAAGGTGACCTTACATCTATCGTGGTTCAGCAGTCCCAGCAGCTGGCGCAACAGGCACAGCAATTAGACCAGTTGACCGCCATGATGCAGCAGCTTATCGCCTATCAACAGCGGCCCCCGTCACCTCCCGTGGTTCTGCCTACACCGGCTGCTTCATCTACCTCCTTGGGACCTAAACTCCGGCTATCACTACCTACAAAGTTTGACGGAGATCCAAAACTCTGCAGTGGATTTGTTACACAGTGCTCCATGCACGTGGAACTAATGGCCGACTAGTTTCCATCCGAACGTGGCGTCCGTGGTCAATTTGCTCTCTGGAAAAGCCTTAGCCTTGGCCACACCCCTCTGGGACAGAGGTGACCCTGTGACTGCGGATCTGCAGACCTTTTTTAAGGAGTCCTGTTGTGTGTTTGAGGATCCAGCACACGTATCCTCTGCGGAGACCGCACTTCTGAACTTGCGGCAAGTGGATTCTTCGGTAGGGGACTACACTGTCCAGTTCCGCACGTTGGCCTCGGAGCTGACCTGGAATGAGGCGGCCCTGTGCGCTACCTTCAAGAAAGGCCTCTCTGGCAGGGTAAAGGATGCACTGGCCACAAAAGACCTCCCGACGTCCTTAAGCAAGCTGATCCATCTGGCCACCCGTATTGACGTGCGCTTCACCGAGAGACAGGAGGAGCTCCGTCAGGAACGCAACTTGGTTCAGTCTCGCCGGTTCCCTCATCTGGCTCTGGTATTCGAGAAGCTTCCTCTACCACTTCCACACCACTTTAGTGAAGAACCTATGCAAGTCGACCGCGTCCAGCTTGCAGAGCTGTCCTGCTTACAATAGCAGTCCCGACGTCGCGCGGAGAACTTGTGCCTGTATTGTCCTCTGAGAGCCTGTACTCTGCGTTCTCGTCCGGGAAACGCATGCACCTAGGTCACGTGGGAGAGGCGTCCCTAGCTGTGAACAGTCCCTGTCCTCGCTTGACTATGCCGGTGCAGGTCGTGTCAGGTTCCGGAGCACAAGTTCAAGTCCCTGCTTTTCTGGATTCTGGGTCAGCCGGAAACTTCATGGACGCTGCTCTGGTGTCGAAGCTTCATCTCACGGTGGTCCGCCTCGAGAAGCCCTTTTCTGTGAATGGTGAGATCCTGCGTGACACAATTCGATTCCGCACGGAGCTGCTGTCTATGCACGTTGGGGCGTTCTATGGAGAGAAGATCGCGTTCTATGTTCTTCCCCGCTCTTCTTCTGGACTGGGAAACGGGTGAAGTAACATGCTGGGGACAAGACTGTCAGACCTGTTGTTTTGTGACACCTCGCCCGATGCTCCACGCTTCTCCACCGATGCCCTCTAAACCCTTGCCGGGTCTGCCTCCCAAGTATCAAGACTTTACGAACGTGTTTTCCGAATTGCCTCCTCATCGTCCCTACGACTGCCCTATTGACCTGTTGCCTGGCACGAGTCCTCATTGAGGCAGGGTCTATCCACTGTCAGTTCCCGAGACCAAAGCTATGTTGGCCTATATTCAAGTGAACCTCAAGAGGGGCTTTATCCGCAAGTCCACGTCTCCAGCCTGTGCCTGATTCTTCTTCATGGAGAACAAAGATGGCTCTCTACGTCCCTGCATTGACTACTGCGGACTAAATAAGATAACCGTGAAGAACCATTACCCATTACCACTGATCACAGAGCTCTTCGATCGGCTTCGCGGGGCCAGGATTTTCTTCAAACTGGACTTATGTGGGGCCTATAATCTCATCCGCATCCGGAAGGGTGACGAGTGGAAGACTGCGTTTAACACACGCGATGGCCAGTTCGAGTATTTGGTTATGCCATCCGGCTTGTGCAACGCTCTGGCAGTTTTTCAGGAATTCGTGAATGAGATCTTTCGTGACCTCCTATATTTCTGCATTGTAGTATACCTGGACAATATTTCGGTTTATTCGCCTGACTTGAAGACCCACTGTCTCCATGTGCGTCAGGTCCTTAGACGTCTTCGTGAGAATCATCTATATGCCAAATTGGAGAATTGCCAGTTTCATCGGTCCCGCTTTCCCTTCCTCGGGTACATAATCTCTGACAAGGGACTTCAAATGGACCCGGCCAAGCTGTCTGCCATCCTACAGTTGCCCCGTCCTGTCGGCCTATGTGCCATACAACGCTTTTTGAAATTTGCCAATTACTACCGCCAGTTCATCTCGCACTTCTCCACACTGGTGGCCCCTATTGTGGCCCTTACTAAGAAGACAGGCAATCCTAAGCAGTGGCCACAGATGGCCGAAGACGCATTCTCCCGACTCAAGGCAGCTTTTGTATCAGCTCCCATCCTGTCCCGTCTGGATACTGAGAAACCTTTTTTCCTGGAGGTAGATGCTTCTTCTGTGGGAGCAGGGGCGGTGCTTACTCAGCGGGACCCCTGGGGCAAGACCATCACTTGTGGATTCTTTATAGACATTATGGACCGTGGATTACTGCAGAAATTTAACAGGCAGAAAAAGGGGGAGGTCAAAGGGGGGATACTGTCACGAGTGGTGCCACAGTCCACAGTTCTGGATGTGGGTGCACTCGCTGCCTCAAGTCCCCCTTTGTGCCCTCGCTCCCTCAGGCACAGCTACTCACCCGACCGCGCTCCTGCTTCCACGTGCCTGTCTGGCCAGCCGGTGCACGCGACCCCTTAGGGAGCATGTGCACCGGTTCTCCTGAACTTAAAGGGCAGCACGCTGGCAATTGGTTATTGCCAGCCGCTGACCCTATATATATGTTCCACCTCCTTGGGCATGTTGCCGTATCCATAGTACCTATACCCTATGCGAGGAAGCCTTTTCTGTGTTCCGTTTGCCGTCTCCGTGTACCAGTCCCTTTGGCTTACGTTCCTCGACCACGATCCTTCGCTGCCTTCCCTGACCTTTTGGTCCATCCTTGACTATGAGTTTGCCTGCCGATTTTTCTCTGCACTGCACCTCGGCTACCTTCGCAAGCAAGCCGCATCAGGGGTAGAGACCTGGTGGAATCCCGCCGCGGCAAGTCCATCCCACCTTGCGGCAGGCTCTGGTGAAAACCGGGACCCACTTAGACTCCGCTCCCTGTTGCGGTCTGTATCACCACTTGCGGTGGCCCAGGGAATCACTTCCTTAGTCCGTTACAAAAGTAAGAAAGCAAATTGTGTTTCTGTAATGCGTAGGAGAATCAGTTGGTGTTAGTGAGCTCACATAGCTTGCCTTGGTAACGTCACTATTAGTGGCACCTGCAGGTGGAGCCATGCAAACACAACACAATATCAGCAACACTATAAATGCCAAAAAAACAGTCAAAGGAAACATGGGAATTTTTTCAAAATGCATTTCCTCTACTTTAGAATACATAAAATATGGGGTTCTTAGCTTACATTTTTGATCAAAACTGTAATTGCCCATCCACTGCGACAAAGTGACCTCAGTACAAAAGGGAACTTATTCTGACATTTTACCTCACTTGGTGTCTGTTTAGACCTCCACATTTTCAGGACATGAAGGTTACTGTTACATTCTGCTCTGATTTAAAAAAGTCTGTGTGGATGGGCGGAGTGCACAACCAAAATGGGGGTTAGCCACTACCCCATACAAACAATCCAAAAAATAAATATTGGTCAGCACATTCAAAACAATTAAAAAGAAATTCATATGGGTGCAAGCAGGTGTGGCAGCAAAGCAACACACACATCACAATATCAGTAGCCTACCGGGGTGTTCATTTACTCCCCCACACTTGTCTAGTGTGTTAAAGGGATTGTCTCATCTCAGAGTTTCATAGAATGCATGAATGAAATAATGCTGCTTTGCTCTGTCACTTCCTGGTCAAGCTGTCTGTAATTAGCATATGATCTCCTTGTATTCAGACTTCTGCTAATTAGTCTAGATTAGCTCAGAAGCTTCTCTGGACCTGCTATCAGGAGATTTTATCTAAAGTAAACAGTACTAATTACTTCTTTTGTCTGAAAGATCAGATAAAAAGAAGCTCTCATTGTCTGCAGATCTGTGCTGGCCATGACCTGTGTGATGACTTCACTCCCTGCTACCAGATAGAACAAACAGCAGGGGAGAAAAGAGTACACAGGTTGGTCACTTGGGAAACCAGATAGAGCCAGGAAGGTGAAACAATCACCTGTAGCTCCTTAACAAAAGAAAATGAACAGCAATATATTTGGCAAACGACTTCTTTTAGTGTTCCCTACATGTTGAAAGCTATTTTTTGTAGCGAGACAACCCCTTTAAGTGTCTGGTGGTTTGAACTCATCTCTACACACTCCTCATCTCAAGGAGCATCTATGCATTGCTGTATATTCCTTATCTCAAAGAGCAGGTACCCCTTGTGTTATTGTCCATACTAAACTTTAGAGATATTGGTGTTTTATTGGAACTCCAGGTAAACATAATCCTTGGCTTGTGATACTTAAACCAATGGATGCATTCAATGTTTAGAATGGAAAGTAGTCTAGCATTGGAGGGCAGCAGTGCTGATGGCTCTGTAAAAAGTGATAGCAACAACATAATGTCGGCCAGCATGGTGGCTCAGTGGTTAGCAATGTTACTTTGCAGCACTAGGTTCCTGGATTCAACTTAAACCAAAGGTAATATTGTGAGAGAAATATTTATGATATGGGATTGATATTTAATATGATTATTAATTCACCTAAAATGTGTCAACGTTTATAGTTTAAAACTGCGTAGATATTTTGCTAAGATTGCAAAATGTGATGTCCTGTTCAGTCAATAGATCATTATCAGGAAATGGCCAATGGAAAATGTTTTGCTAAATTAGCTTATTTACACTATTTCTGTCCTCTGACTAATTTTTCTGTTTTCTGACTTTGAACAGCTAAATGACTGTCTGTAACTTCTATGAAGTCATTGCTTGTGTAAAAAATCCTATATTAAGTGAACACGCTGGCAATAAAGACCAAATACATGCTCAGATAAAAGCAATTGCTGCGTCTTTAAATATTCTTCTCTACTAGTCGTTTATTGTTTTCTTTCCTAGTTTGGAAACCCGATCACATCTGAAATCACTTATTTTGCAATATCAATTCCTACATGGAGTTTACATTTTCTCCCTATGTTTGCTTGGGTTTCATTATATACTCCAAAGACAAACTGATTGTGAGTCGCAATGAAGACAAGTTCCAATGTGAGTGATGACAATGACTGCACAGAGCTGAGGAAGTCACCGTTTTATAATTTATAAAAAAAAAAATAAAAAAAAAATCCAGTTCCAAATAAAAAGTATGTGAATCCTTTGCAATTACCTGAATTTTTGGAAGCTACAACTGCTAAAAGAATTGCGGTCTTTCTCATATTTTCCCAAGAATACCTAATATTCCACAGTGCTTCTAGGAAAATGTTCTATGGGTAGTTAAGATAAAAGTGACATTTTTCAGCACCAATATAAAGTGCTATGTTTGGAGGAAAAAGAACATATCTCATCAACTCCAAAACTTCATCCCATCCATGAAGCATGGTGGAGGAAGCATCATGGTTTGGGTTGCTTTGCTGCCTCTAGACCTGAATGTCTTCCAAACATTGAGCAAATAATCAATTAAAATAAAGTAAATCAGCTGAAGAATTGTTAAAAAAGGAATGGCCAAATCAGAGGCCTGAACTTAAAGGGGTTGTCTCACCAAGCTGTATAACAGAGTCACAGACAGCTTCAGATTCACACTTCCAGGTTAAATTGTGGGTGGTTTGATACCAATGATTGATGTATCAGCTCTGCTATTTCTAGCTGATTCTATTAGAGCGACAAGAGTGCTGGAGTTTTGTAAACAGTAGTGCACAAGGTTACAGAACTCTAAGGCTTGACACTTGTCATTAACTTAAGTAAGTAAGCTCTTGTGACTCACCATGGTCTTACAGCAGCTTGGAGCAATGAGAGATAAGAGAGGTAATGGAGGTAGTAGGTAACATAGAGAAACTTGTGCACAGTAGCAGTAGGTGAAATCTTCCTCATCTCCTGAACAGAGCAAAACTAGAACAGCAATGTGTTTAGTAATAGTCTTCATTTTCCTTTCCCTATATGTTACAAGCTAATCATTGTGTTGAAAAAACACCTTTATCCCTATCAAGATGCTGTAACATGACATGAGGAGGGCTTTGCACGTTGTCGCAAGCCATGGAATGGAACGTGAACGTTGCAGTTGAGGCAGCCGTCTGCCATTGAGTCGATCTCTGTGGTTTGTTTCTTGCTCACTGTAGCTGCTCCATTCCTCCATGCATGACACTGGACCTTAGTGATTTAAAGTGCATGTCCCTAACCTGCTCCTCGTCTAATCGGTGAGCTCCAGCGCCTTTTTAAAGGGAAACACCAGTGATTATTCCGGTGCTTGATCCTTGTTGTACTTCCTGGCATTCCAAGTGTCTCGCGCTATAAAAAAAACACTATGTTGTCCTTTAAATACCTGTAGTACTTGGGTGTACAAAGTAACTCATCTCATCTGATACTCACATACAGCTCAGCAGTGAGATCACTATTGATCCTGGTCTAGTATCCAACACCTTTGGCTGTGAAACAACCCTATATCATCAGGCTTCTTCCACCAAACTTGACAGTTCCTTCAATTTCTCGATCCAGTAGCCTCTATTCCCTTGATATTTCCAGACCGGTTTCCACCCAACACAGCCCGGACTAATGACTTTCATCTCATCACATCAAATCACCTGCTTTCAGTCTTCTACCTTTCGTATTTTTTTGTAAACTCCAGCCAACACTTCTTATGATGATATTAAAATTGAGGCTTCGTCTCCTTTTTTCAGGCCCCCATTCCAGACTTGTGTAATACGTGTCACATGATGCTTGCATGAACGTCTGTGATCTCACTGTCGCAAAACATACGGGCCACCTCCACTGCCATATTCGTTGCACCAGAATGGATAGATCTTGTGATCAGCTGACTTGTTGACTCCAGTATTTTGCCTGGACATACACCTCTTGGCTTTGGAATGAATGGAAGATCCTCATTTCATAATCTTCCAGCTGTCATGACACCACTCTAATGCAGTTTGCCAATTTTCTTGGCCCAGAGACTGCTTTCAATGAGCTGGACAATGTTGTTTCTCTTTTCTTGGGAAATCTTGTTCATGGCTGCTCTTCAATTCTGACCAGTGACCTTTTTCTTGGGAATCAACCAAACAAAACACTGAGCTATTACGGAATGTGAGAGGAGGTTGTAATTTATAGTTTACAAGAAAAAAAATTGTTCTACAACCGGGATCAAAACAGTAACAATGCAGTTACATGACAAGAATCTAAAGAACTAAAAATATGCTTAATAGTTTCAAGTCATGTTTGAGATAGCCAAGATGGTTGTCTATAAAATGATGCCAGTCAAAATGATGACATTCAAATCTGTAGTGGATGGTGAGGTATGGAGTCTGAAAATCAAAAGTGCAAAACATTGTTACCCTTTTGTTTGGCACCGTAAACACTACACACATTATAGGAGCCATCAGGTGATATGAGAATGTGGTCAAATCCTCATACCCGCTATCCTTGTTGTCATCAGAATACAGTTACTAGTGGACATCAGCACATTACAACAATTCTCAGGTCAAGGAATGATTGCCAGACACAACATTTGTATTATTCTGAAATCTCCAGATGAGCAGCAATTGGGAATTTCATTGTATAGCTCTCAAAAGTATAATGTGTTTGTTTTAGGTAGCGGGTAAAAAGAAAAAGTACAACGAGGGGGAAGGAAGTGCTATGGGGGTCTCAAAGTCACTGGACAATGTCAAGTTATGAGGAGCACTTACAGTAGTAGTAGAAGAAGGAAGTAAATTGAGTACAAGAGTAATAAGGCAAATGATGTGGCAACAGATGTATTTATAGATGTGAATATTCAGTTCTTATTAAATATAAAATGAGGGGAAGTATATTCTGACTAAAACAATGTAAGATCAGGAAGGTGTAAAGCTCTATGTAAAGGATGTAAAGTTCTCTGTAGAGAATATAATAGAATTGTATTAAGTTCATGTTCAGTGGTCGGTCATGTTAGAAGTTGTAGAGTTCTATGTAAAGAGTATAATAGAATTGTATCATGGTTGTTAGGGAGTTTCCAAGTAAGCAACTCTCCACAATAAAAAAAAATTGCAAGATAAGCAATTCTCCAGAAAGGCACAGAATTGTCAAAACAAACAGACTCTACTCAAAACTGCTGGCTGCAATCTGACACATTTTTGAAGGCAGAGTCGAGATGTCAAATTCAAGGTCCGAGGGACGAATCTGGTCCACCACGCTCTTTTATGTGGCTCCCAAGAGCTTAGACACAGCTGGTGAGCAACTCACAGATGGTGGCACAGCTTTGACAGCCCTACCAAGGCATCTAGCCTCCAATAGCCCTTCAAGGGCAACCACAATGCTGTTGTGGGCCACGGTGAAAATTAGTTTGACACCACACTCTAAGGCAACCTCTTGGTTTTCACCAGAGCCCAGCACAAAGCAGGATGCACTCGGCTGCAAGAGACACAGGTTGCTTCCTCAGAGAGATGTAGGAAAACAAATTTGAATGGGTTGACTGACAGGATAAACAAGGGAGGACTAGGAAAGGGACCAAACACAGAACAAACTAGTCAAACGGCCTGGGTCAAAAGGCTGGAAAGAAAATGAGTTGCTGAATAGAGAAGTAGAGATGAATGTCGGTACTCAGAATCCAAGATGGTGCTTGCAATCTGTGCCTCTGTTAAGCACCGACTGCATCCTCTGGGGAAAATGAAAGGCCAATTCTGTGACCAGACCTTAACCATCTCTATGCCAAACCTCTCGAGAGCCACATAAAATTATGTGATGGACCAGATGTCTTCCATGGGCCCTGAGTTGACACTTGTAGCATTTATTTTGGTTTTATAGCATTGTTACACTTGATAAATTTTATGCCAGCCTTGCTGTTCATGCATGATTTTTTCAAAACTTAAAACTACAGCAAATTATCAAAGTGATAATCTTCAGCTTCCAAGAAACTACCAGCTGCTGTAATAGGTAGAAAACTGTCACTCAGCGGCGGGTGGGCAGGAATACTGTAGATTCATCTCTGGCAGCTGCCATATTTATAAAGTAGATTCCCCATAAATGTATTAGTCAGTATAACACCTCACATGTTTTTATATTATAGCACGTAAAAGCTGCCTGTATATCTCTACATTCTCTAATGTGTTATGTATTATGTGAAATGTCTATTTCACCCACAAGATGGCGTCTTCAGACACACCCTGATATGCCAAATGGACAGGCCTAAAGGGGTTCTCGCTACAAGAAGTTTCAAATTGTAGAACAAAATGACTTTCCAAATTTTGCTTCTCGTTTCCTAAAGATACAACTGTTTATTACCTCCATGCTATTCAGTCCCTCATAACCGACTGTAAACAATCTCCTGGGGCTGTTTGTTCATGAGATACAGAGTGAGTCATCACACGTCACTGTCAAGATCATGTCCTGGCGCCAGACAGTAAAAAGCTGATTTATCTCAAGTAACAGCTCTGAAATAGGGCTTTTTTTTGGGATCAGATTAAGAGTCCTCAAGAGTTGAGAAGCTAACTAATCTAATTAGCATCTGAAAGACAACATAGCTTACAAGCAGAGTTATTGGCAAATTAGTAGAACCAGGAGTGACAGAGAATTCTTTCATGCATTCTTTACCAGTGGGAGACAACTCCTTTACGTTACTTCCTTAACAAAAGTTGGGTGTGCATTAAAATGTAATAAAAGAGCCATTAGGGGTTGATGAAATCACATGCTGTTTGGAATGTACAACCCAACTGTAAAGTTGATCCTGTAATAAGTATAGGGAACTCATGATGAGAAAGGTCAGTTGTGGATTTCTCTCTCTGGCACATGTCATTCAATATACTGATTTGACCCCCCGCTGGGACGGCGAACCCCTTTGTGGTTCCGTCTACAACAGTTTTATTCCTTTAGTTCATTAGAAGTTGCTTCTAGGACACAGTAGTGCCAGTAATTTCGCTTACCTGAAGCCAAGAACAGGATTTCTCACTGCTGCCACTGAGTCATGTGACGTGCACTCTGAGTTGCTGAAACACACAGCAGGTTGTGTTACCCAGAATGTATTCTTATGGGAGGTTCAAATTCAGTCTCTTATGACTGCATAGAGAAACAGACCTCCTGTCAGCATCAGTAGCACAGCGTCAGAGAACAGGTCATGTGACCTAACAGAGACTTTTGCGTCAGCCAAATATCCTGCATTTAGCTGCAGGTAAGCAAAGTTATTGGTACTACAGTGTACCTAAAAGAGATTGCTAATAAACTAAAGGGAAAGAAAACTGGAGTGGTTCTTTAGGTTTAAGTACATGGATACTATGTTTTCTATGGATATTTAAATGCTTAATAATTAATTTAGTAAATAGGGACACACTAGATTAGGATTTACAGTATGTATGGATATTGTACAATCAACAAGGGGATCTTGGGATGTACCCTTAGCTACAATAAATAGAAAATGACTTTTTACACTATGTAGACCGGGGGTTAAACGCGTCCTAAACAGTCACTGTCTTATTGGTGGATTGCCCATTTTTCCCTTTTACCTTTTTTAAATTTTTCCATTGTTTGGAATTGTTTGAGTGTCAACTTTTTTCTTTAAAATTTTTTTAAAGGGGAACTTGCACCCCCGATTTAAAATCCCCCAAAGTGTAAGATATCAGCAGATTGTAAAATCAGTGCATTTAGTTGACAGGTCTAACAAGATTTATCAATAAAACCAATGGTTCCCTTAACCCCGGGAAAACGGGCCCTGATGCAGGGGATCAGTTCTTTCTTTTTGGGGGAAACCCGGTAGGGTCAGGAATTGGTAGAGTTTTACCCCAAAGAAAAAAAAAGTTTTGAAATGGGTCCTTTTTCCTTTTCATGCGTTATTTTCTTGTTCGGTGGGGGGGCCCCATCTCTTCCCCCTTCTAAAAGACTTTATGGGCCACATGTATAAAAAAGTTGGTCTAAAACATACCATCCCAAAATTCCCCCAAATTTTTGGCGGGGGGGGTCCGAAATTTGGGGGTCCCGCCCCCCCCCGCCACCTGGGAAGAGTGGCAAAAACCCTCCCCCCCCGGGGCCAGCAGCGGGGTTTTTTAAATGACCGCGGAGCGGGAGTGGTCAGGACGCTATTTGGGTGCTGCCGGGGAAATTTCCCTCCCGGGGGGGGTAAAGGGGCCCGTTTCCCCTCCCCCATTTAACCAGGGAGGGGCAGGGGGGTTCGTTCCACCCCCCCTTTCCACTTGTATGTCCCAGCGCGGTGGTGGGGGGGGCTCTCCCTGGTTTAAAAAAAAAAGGGGGCTTCCCCTGGCTAAAATGGGGGCTCTACCTGGCTAAAAAGGGGGCCAAATACCTGGCTAAAATGGGGCCTTACCGGGCTCCCAAAGGGGCCATACCTGGTTCAATGGGGGGCTTTACCGGGTTTAAAAATGGGGGCTCTAACTGGTTTCCCAAAGGGAACTCCCCGGCCCTACAAAGGGGGGGCTTCCAGCTATAATGGGGGCTCTACCTTGGCAAAAAAGGGGGGCCCTTCCCGGTAAAAATGGGGGCTTACCGGTTAAAAAGGGGGGCTCCCCCTGGTCAATGGGGGCTCTACTTTGGTCAAAGGGGGGCCCTCCCGGGGCTACAATGGGGCCTCTACTGGCTCAGGGGGAGCACAAACTGGCAAAAAGGGGGCACTACCTGGCTCCCATGGGGCCCTACCGGTTAAAGGGGGGCATTCCCTGGTTTACAAAGGGGGCTTCCTGGCTAACAAGGGGGGGCTCTCCCTGGCTAAAAAGGGGGGGCTTTTCCCCTGGTCCAAGGGGGCCCCTACCTGGTTTCGGGGGGGCCCAAACCTGGCTACAAAGGGGCCCTCCCTGGTACAATGGGGGCTCTCCCTGGCAACAAAGGGGCACTACCGGGCTAAAATGGGGGCATTTCCTGGTCCAAAGGGGGCTTACCTGGCTACAATGGGGGCTTTTTACCTGGCTAAAAAGGGGGCTTACCTGGTCCAAGGGGGGGCCTTCTACCTGGTAAAAGGGGCCATCCGGGCCCTCAAGGGGGTTTTTTCTACCTGGTACAATGGGGGCTTTCCTGTCTAAAAGGGGGCACTCCCTGGCTACAATTGGGGCTCAAACCCTTGGCTACAAAGGGGGCCCCTCCCCTGGTACTTTTGGGGGCTCTACCTGGTCAAAGGGGGAAACCCTGGCTTTAAGGGGGGTTTTACCTGGCACAAGGGGATTTCTCCCCTAGTTCCCAGGGGGGTCTCCCGGGGCTACAGGGGGGGGCCCTTTACGGGGCCTCCCCAAGGGGCATCTATGCCTGAAAGGGGCTCCTACCGGGGTTTGGGGGGCTTTTCCCCGGGCTATTTGGAACAAACCTGGTTTAGAGGGGCCCAATCTCCTGGCTTTTTTCCCAAAAGCCGCTTTTCGTTAGGTGGAGTGGGGTGGGTGTGGTTTTTTAAAGGGGCGTGACACCCCCAAAAAGATGGGTGTCCATGCTTTTTTTTACCCTTTTTTTGGGTTTACGCGTGACCCCCTTCAATCTCCTGCTTTTCCACTTTCAAAAGTTGGCAAGTATGGTCTAAAACTCTCTTTGTTGCCAACAGCGCCCCTCTCATTTTTCCAGAGCACTATATGAAATGAAAGGGCCGCTAATTGGGGTTTTTTTTGGGAAACCCAAAAATTGTTTTTGGCCCTAGCATTTTTCTACATGAGGTCCTTTGTTTCTTTTTTGGGGAAAGAATGAAGTCACATTCAGCTTTTTCTGGTTTCCTTCCTCTTTACGGGCCCAGGATATTACAAGTTTCTTTATCATGCCAGTTTGGGGGCACTGGAGTTTTTTTTATCTCCCAAAAATCTTTGGCAAGGGTTTTGAGAATACTCCACAGTAATAGTTCTTTTGCTAAATCATCATTGAGAAAACTACACATTTTTCCCGGGGCTCTTGGACCACTTCACCATGGGATTTTATTGATCTGCTAACAGATGGATGGTGACAAATAGTTGTCGTTGATGCTGTTCCCGGGCCCCCAGGATCTTGCCCTTTTGAAGCATGTTGTTAAGGGCCCGTGCACGTTTTTAGTGGTTTTTGGGCAGCCTTTCCCATCAGGGGCCCTAATACCTGGGTTCAGACGTGGCAACTGCCACCCGGGGGCCTGGGGCCTTTGGGCCCCGGGCCTCGGGGGAGCTGCTAAACCCCTCGCTTTCCCCCGGGGGGGTTTGGCTCTTGCGGGCCCCCCGGCGTGAAACCTAACCCGTTTTACTGCCCGGGGGGGGCAGAGGTGTGGGGCCCGGCAAATCCTTTCTCTGAACAACATGGGCCCTCCTGCCCAAGCGTTCCAAGGGGGGGAAACCCCCCAATGTTGCCTTTTGGGGCCCGCCCCCTTTTAAACTTAAGGCCCCGCAAAGGGAGTTGGCCGAGGGGGAGCGCTGGGAGAGAACTAGGATTAGGGCCCCCTCCCCCGCTCTTTCAAACAAATCGTAAATTTTCCATTTCGCGCGGAGGTTAAGTGATATGTTCAATTACCCTTTCCGGGGAATACGCGCCCCTGATAATGAATTTTTCAATGTGGCCGGGCGGTCCGCCCCCCCCCGCAACACGTTGGGTATGCACGTTTTTTAGCGCGATTTTCCCAAAAAAACACGATGTTTCCCGGCGGGACTGTTTCCAGCAACCCCAAAATAATTGTGTGAACAAACCCATTAAATAAAAATCCCAAAAACAAGGTTTCCCCTCCAGTTTTAATGGGCTTCCTTTTTCAAATTAAATTTTGGGAGTAAGACTGTTTTGTAGGGCCCATAGCAAACTAATCGGCTTTGCCTTTTCATTTTAGAGGCCCGTATAAGAAAAGAATAAACTTGGTGAAAAACCCCTTTTAACATTCAAGAATTAGTGGTCAAATGTGAAATTTAAAATTTCAATATCCCAAAAGTTGGCGCTGGTGAGGGTTTTGCTTTTTTTTCCCAAAAATTCTTTGTTAAAATGCAAAATAAACCCCGGGGAGGGGGGAAAAAGGGGGGTTAAATTTCCCATTCTGACATGGGGGCACATTTTCCCCCAAAGAGGGTTACATTTCCCCTTCGGGGCCAAACTCGCCTCTTTACCTTTTCCCGCAAGTTCTTTACTGCGTGTTTTAGAAGCAAACATCCTGAAACAGCTGTCTATACATGAACTTTTCCCCTTTACTTTGGTTTTAAAATCTTTTTACATTGCAAGATTCAATTAGTTTATCCAAAAAGAAAATTCTGGAAAAATGTAAACTTTTTTCCCAAAAAGTATTTGTTTATGCAAAAAAACTCCCGAGTGAAAATTTCAATTTTTCCCGATGGGCAACCCAAAAAAAGTTTTAATGTTAGACAATTTTGATAAATGAGGCCCATTGGGGCAGATATTTTTTAAAAACTGTCTAATTTAAAAAAATAAAAGCAAATAGATTTTCAATTGGGTTTTAAATCGGTCTAAGTTTCCAAAAGGGGGTTAGGTTATGCCACTAATGGATATAAACACCTATCAATAGAAAGGGCCACTCTACAGTAACAAATAAGTCGAAGCACATATATTAAATAGCTCATACAACATTAAATAAATAGAAAAGACTATCATTAGCTGTGCAGTGATCAGTAGTTCACATAACTTAAGTTTAACAGCTACACATATTGTATAAATGATCACATAATGAAAGTCATAATTGCGCATGCCAAAATGCATTATAAAATGATTATGTTCCTTATAAAAGTACCATAAATCTCACCCTAAAGCCAAGTAAAATGAGTCTTCAGTAACGTAATAAAGGTGACCGTACAGGATACAGAGGGGACCTTACTTTGGAAGGGTTATTTTGGGGGCTGGGCACATTCATACTATTCATAATGTGGGATGGCTGACATTGTAAATTTTGATCCATAATGACACCGTAATGTTTTTTTTTTATTACATGCAACTTCCGTCAATTACATTCTAACTTCTTAGAAAATATGGTACTTTAGTGTGTCGGGGCACATTTCTTTTATGTGACTTTCTCGCTATACTGCCCACACATTCTGATGCTTCCTAGCAAAGTGTGTGTCCTCAAATAATGAATGTTTCTCTGAAGCAATAGTAGGAGTGACAGGATCCAGATATTTAAATTTATTGACAAATGTCTTCACCATGGACTCAAATAATGTGTGTCCTCAAATAATGAATGTTTCTCTGAAGCAATAGTAGGAGTGACAGGATCCAAATATTTAAATTTATTAACAAATGTCTTCACCATGGACTGTGATTTTTAAATGACTGCTTTGTGTCTCCTTTCAAATATGGGGTAGAAAACAAAGGTATATTTGTTTTGTCCAATTTTTAATTCTTCTAGAATATCAAAGGTTAATATGATGTAATTTATAGTACACAGTTTAAATATTATAACTGTTAGTCATTAACCTATTGACAATCTCAAAAGAGCCTATTAGCTAAACCTCAAAAAAAAACTTATGGGAAGCCAGATTTAAATGACTATTTTTTCCATGTATTGTTTGGAATGGCGAATTGTTCTAACGAAGTGGAATTTGTTTAAAATTTCAGGAAAACTTCGATCTAACGAAGTCGAAGTTTGGGGTGATGGCAGGAACGAAGGTGTTTTGATTGTAAAAATGGTGCGAGCAATGGCTTTACATGGGGCAAAAAAAGGCTGGGAGGAAGAAAGGGTAGCTACATGCGTGGCGAGGTTTAACCCAATCGGGACCGGGGGATTCTGTGACGTCACCCCCACCTAAAAAGTGGGGCCATGCTCGCCCTCACACTCCTTACTGTGTGTGTAGGAAGGTGCTGCCGCCGCGCTGTTTATGTACTCATACTAAAAAAAACACTTTTATACAGCGTTTTTTGGGGGGTGTCACGTTTGTCTCAGAGACTGCTTCTATTGTTCTAATTTGTTTTGTGGGGTTTGGAAATAAAGTCCAGTGTGGTCCAATGCAGTGCATTAATTTGAAGCTATCTGCTCATTTGTTCAGCCAGAAATCCGGGGGTTATCTAACCCGTTCCTGTTGTATTCAGTTAAAAGAAACAGCGTTTTACATCCAAATACCCCTTAATTTTTGGGGTTTTTTTTATTTTGCGCAATTTAAATCAGGGGGTTTAAATTAAACGTTGTTTGTGTTGGGTCACTAAAAAAAACGTTCTTTTTCACCACCCAAAAAAGAAATTTTGCCTGTTGCATAATTTCATAACCGAAGGTTAATTACCCCAATTTTTTGTTTTTTTGTGTTTTGTTAAATTTCACGCCCTTTTAAAAACGTCAAAACTGGTAATTTTTGGCAGCACATTTGTTGCGCAATTTTAAATTTAAAGGGGTTTAATAAATATTTTTTGCAGTGTATTCATTAAAATAAAAGTTGTTTTTACCGAAAAGAATTTTTCCTGAGCATAAAACATAACGAAGTTTTAAATTTCAATTTTTCTGTGTTTTGTTTGTAAAAAACACGCCCTTTTAACCGCTCAAAGTGGTAAATTTTTGGCAGACTTTTTTTTTGCAAATTTTTATCCAAGTTAATAAATATTTTTCTGCAGTTGTATTGTAAAAAAAACTTATTTTTCACGCCAAAGGGAAAAAATTTTGCTGTGCATAATTATATCGAAGGTTAAATTTCAAAATTTTTTGTTGTTGTGTTCCCTAAAAAAAACGCCGTTTTAACACGCTACAAAGGGTAATTTTTGGCCAGCACATTTCTTTTGCACAATTTACTTCAAGGGTTAAATAAGTATTTTTTTTGTTGTACTAGTGCGGGAAAACATGCGGGGAAAAGTCCGCCCCGCCTGCGGTGTGGGGGCAGTGCGGGGACCGAGGCGCAGAGGGGCTGCGCCATATGATTCGCCGCCGGAGGTAGCGCACTTCATACATGCGGGGAAAAGTCTCCCTGCGCTTCGCCAGTGTGTGTGGGCACAGTGCGGGGACATGGGCGCAGTGCGGGATTTATGCGCCGTGCGGGACTGGGCCGAAAACAGTTCCGTGCGAGGTCGGCTGAACAGAAGAAATCATTCCACATGTCGTGTGCGGAGTTATGAATCAAAAATCGCCTTTATAAAGGCGTTCAACATTCTCAGGAAATGAGCTGAAACTAAAAAATAAAATACGTAAAGACAAAATCACTTTCCAATATCCTAATTCAAGAAATTGGATATTGGGAAATTGCCCGGAAAATACAGTAATTCAAATTCAGAAGGCTATTCTTTTGATTGGTCGGCATAAGGAGCGACAGTGAACCATTAAAACCTATGGGGAATTTAGACCAATCAGAATCCACGGCGGGATAGTTCAAAAATACAGTAATATGGCTGAAAAGGAGCTGATTGGTTAAGCTACGGGGGACTTGGCTTGCTCTGCAATCAGAAATAGGAGCGAAGAGACCCATTCTGCCTATGGAGAAGTTTAGACAATCAGAGTCCACGCCGGGACGTGCAAAAAATACTGTAAAAATGCTGAAAAGAGGTCGAATTGGCTGAGCTGCGGGGGGACTCAGCTAGCTCAGCATCAGAAGCGCGAGCTACTTCTCCATTATAGTATATGCGAGAATGGCGCGCACTGCAATCTCACGTTCAAGCGCCGTGCGGCATGAAGTATTAATCAAAAATCATTTTTATTAAGTGTAAGACATTTTCCAGATAAAGAGCAGAACCGTTTTACAAATAAAGCAGTTAAAAACTCCGAACAACGGTTTGTCGCTGAGACCGGGCGCTACATAGGGAATTGCTCAAAGAGTGAATTGCGGAAATACAGTAATTCAAAATTGTTAAGCTGTTCTCAATTGGTGGCATAAACAGCAAATAGAATAGGAGCGACAATGTCCCATTATAACCTATGAGGAGAATTGTCCAATCAGAATAGAGCGACAATGTCCATTAGTATCCTTGGAGAGGAAAAATTGACCAATCATATTCAAAGGCAGGGACAGTTCAAATACAGTAAAAAATGCACGAAACGGAAGCTGATTGGTTGAAGCGCGCGGGGGCTCGTCCTGCTTAGCCATTCAGAGTGCGAGCTACTTTCTCATGAGTTCTATGGGGAACAGAAATTCTGAGCGCGCTCTGTGATGGATAGTTATAAGCTGGCGCCAGTTATGTGACCATTGCAATTTACCTATGTAGATAATAACGCTGGTCTCGGCGGTTCAAAGCATTGTTCGGAGTTTTTAACTGCTTTTATTTGTTAAGAAGGGTTCGGTCTTTATCTGAGTAATGTTTTACACGTTTATAAAAAATTGATTTTTTTATTAATACTTCTTGCCGCACCGGCGCTGAGTGCGAGATGTGCATTGCGCCATCTTCTCCATAGAATATAATGGGGGAGAAGTAGCTCGCGCCTGATTGGCTGAGCTAGCCGATAGCACCGCTTGCTAAGCCAATTCACCTCCTTTTCAGGCATTTTGACAGGTATTTTGAACTGTCCCGCCTTTGGATTTGATTGGTCTAAATTTTCCCCAAATAGGCTAAAATTGGGTTCTGTCGCCCCTTTTTCTGTTTTGGTGAGCTACCCCAATTTCCCCCGGTAGAAAAAACCCAATCAGTCTTTTCACCATTTTTACTGTTTTTGAAATTTTTCCCCCCGTGGATTTGATTGGTCTAAAGCCCCCATAGGTTTTAAGGGTTTTCACTGTCGTTTTTATTCTGATTGGTTTATGCCGACCCAATGAAAAATTGTTTTCGGGTTTTTGAATTACGGTTTTTCCCCGGAATTTCCCAAAATACCCAAAATTCTTGAATTAGGATTTTTGGAAAGTGTTTTTGGTTTATGTTTTTTTTTTTTTTTTAGGTTTCAGCTTTTTCCCTTTGAGTTTTGTTGAACCCCTTTTAAAAAAAGGCGTTTTTTTAAATTCATATTTTGCACCGCCCATGTGGAAGGGATTTCTCGCTGTTCCAGCCTTGTCTCGCATCGGAATTTTTTTTTTGGGCGCAGTCCCGCACTGCCCCCTCCCGGCCCCCCGAAACTGTGCAAAACAAAAGGGGCAGGCGCGGGGTTTTTTCCCCCGCTTGTTTGACCGCACTCCTCCGCCCCGTTCATAGGGGGCAGCCCCCACTGTGCCGGGGGCCCCGCATGCGTCAAAAACACTGGCGAGGGCGGGGGAAACCTTTAAAATGCTATGTTTGAGGGGCCCCCCGGGCCCCCGAAAAAATTAAGGGGGCAGAACCCGCCAAAAAAGTGGCGGAAAAGGGGCGCCCCGCCCCGGGGGTTAAATACATGGGGCCCAAAGGAAATGTCAGAGAAAGGGGGGAGGTTTTTCCCCTTTGCGAGTGGCAGTGGCAAAAACCCATTCCTGGAGCGGGCCCCAAAAGGTCCAACCAGAAAGGGGGCGTGGGCAGAGGGGTCACTCGGTGGGCCAGAACTTCCCGGGGGTATTTTGTGGCTGTGGGGTTGTTCAGAAACCCCAAAGGTTTTGTTTGGTTTACTGGTAAACACGTCCCCCCAGATGGACATCTGCAACCTCAGTAAAGAGTCGGGGGGAACCCGTCAGAAAAAAATTAGTTGGAAAGGGCCCCAGGAGGGGTCAGGGCCCTCACCGTCCTCAAACCCGCTTTGTCCCATCCGGTTTCCCCTCACCCAGGATTAACTTTGTGGTCTGGGTCAGCGCCATTAAAAGCGAGGATGAACAATTTGAGGGGGGTTTGTAGAGTACTGCGAAAAAAATTGAGGCCAATATCCCTCCCTTCTTCCCAGTGGGGGCAAAGTATAGAGTGGAGAGTGGATAGGAGGTCTGTTTGTGAGGGGTCAGCCTCTGCATACCGACCGGTGATGGGCGCAGTGAGTTGAATCTAATCCAAATTCAGGGGCAAAATACAAAAACTAAGTAAACAAGGAATAGAATTTTTTGAAAATGATTACTGTGGGAAAAAATATGAAAAACGGGGATTTTAGTTTACAGTTTTGAAAGAATTTTTAAGCTCACTCCAAAAAGCATAAAGGGGGACCCCCAGCACGGGGAGTCCTAACCAAAAATGTTCCCTTTAGGAGTCCATTCAGACTACAACCTTCAGGGAGTGAAAGAATTTGCTATGATGATGAAAAAAAACAAATTGTGAGATGTAGCCGACCGCATTGGGGAAAGCGGTGGAAGAAAGGGCTTCTCATGTCAGGAGAAGAGGAGTCAGCTTGCGCGTCAGGCGCGGCGCACCCCGAAAGTGGGTTGTGTGGCCGTGGTCAGCAGGGTAGCAGCGTGTGGGGTCGGGGCCCGGGGCCCACGGGATAGAAAAACCGTTTTGCAGGTCAAGAAAGTACGGCACGGGGCTCAGCGAGAGCGGGGCAGTTCACTCTGCGGAGCGTTGGCAAAAAAATTCAGATACTCGGCGGGTGGCTTTCTTTGCTAGACACGGAGGGGCCAAATATGGGTATTGTAGAATCTTGGGCGAAGTGAGGGGGAGGGGTAACTTTGCACTACGGCCTGGTCAAAAAATGCAGCATCCCCTCCGGTGAATGGAAAAAAACGGGCTCAGATGTGGTGGTTCATCCCGCCCGCAGAACAGCACAGCAGAGGCCCCGTGGCACCATTCCATTGCAGCCAAAACAAGGTCCCCCACCTTGCGAAGGGAGTGTTTTCTTTTCTCACTCCGGTTCGTGTTGTCCTCGCTATCTGGCGCCAGCGTCGTTCAGCGGGCGATTGCAAGGGGACAACAGATGGTCCAACCTCTAAGGTGGAAGCTGCCGTGCTTCTCCAAGTTGTTGGTACTGCGTCCTCCCTTTCCAAATGGGGGGATCTGCCGTTAGAGAACTATTTTTTTTGCGAGCCAAAATGGGGAGTTTTAAGCCGTTTTCTTTTCCCCAAAAGGCGTACCAGCATTCATAATATGTAGAACATAGGTGGGCCAGTCTTGAGCTTATCGGTTTTTTCAAGGTGCACGGCAGTCGGAGTGTGAGCTGTAACTCGGTCAGGGCAGACCATGTCCTTTAGGGCCCACTGGGGATGTGCTTCCTGCCAGGCACCCCAAAACTTGGCAGGGCGCCGTTTTCTTCCACGTTGTCAAACTGCGGCCCCTGCGACAATGTCACCCCTTCCTCCTCCACCCACCCTCTCGCCCCCACAAGTCTGCCCCCTCTTTCCATGTGTAGGGACAGAAGTGTCACGCAGTTCTACCCTGGCTTGCTGGCAAACAAAGTAACCCGGCGGGAAATGTCTGCGCTGCAGCGAAATCAATGTGGGGTTTTTCCCGGGGCCAACTGCAAATCAAACCTGGGCGGCTGGGGAAACAGGGTGTCTGTGCGCACCTTGGAGGGGGTCCAGTCCCCTGCTGGCAAATTTCAATCTGGTTGTGAAAGGTTTCCTAAAGTTTTCCACCGATTTTCAAAAGATTTAAAAATGGCCGGGAAATTGTGCATGCACTTCATCCTTCCCTCAAAGCCGGAACACCTCCGAGTTGCAGGGAAAAGGGCCTCCCAACCTTGATATCGATTTTTTTCCCCTGTTGGTTTCCCCCTGACTGTTGGTGTTGCGAGAAAGGATTAACGTTTTTTGTGATCGGGGGGAAGGAGTCTCCCGTGTAACTTGTGTCGCCGTGGAGTCTGCGTGACCCCGTTTTTTGCTGGGCCTTCGAGGAGGCAAGTTATTTGTCAGTCCCCAGGATAGGGTGTAACGTCTTTTCCATTTTTTTATGTCCTGGAACGATGCTAAAAAAATCTGTCGGGGCAGGGCCCGGGGAAGTGGCAACTACATCCGCGGGCCACATGAGTGTCCGATGGGGACTGAAAATGGAGGAGGAGGAGGAATTGAGCAGAAGCATTGTCTGGTGAATGAGTGGATTTGCTTCCAAGCTGACGCCGTGTGACCAGAGAGGAGGAGCAGGAGCAGCTTGGAGGAGTTAGATGGAGATGAGGAAGAACGAGGCAGATGACCCACAAGCACCGTGGCAGTATACAACGGAGATGGAGCGGGAGCCCCTCGGGGGGGGAGAGCATATGCAGATGCCTGGAGCGTGCTGATTTGCATGGCTTAGTGACAGCGAATAGTCACCATCGGCAGAGGGATGACTCTGGCTCTCCACCTATTGGACAGCTCGCTACCGGGTCCAAAATGGGAGCCTTTTCCCAGTGCTGAGAGGAGGACAAACTTCAAATATGTAGGTAATCTCTGTAGTCTGTTGGCCGCTGCTTATGTGCGGCATCGTCCCGCTTTGGTGGTTTGAACGGGGGGTTCTACAGCGCTCATGTACTTTCTTACGGCAGGCTGCTGGGGGAAGGTGGGGGGGTAGGAGCAGTACCAGTCTCCATCAGCAGCAACCTAAGTCTGAGTCACTGGGGCGGTCGCAGCTGCAGAGGACTGGAGCAGTCCCTGAACCAACAGGTGGTGGGCCTTTGGATAGCACCTGCCACCCCAGTTAGAAGAGCCGCTGGGACTACTGGGAAGCCAAATTGGTTGTGTGGCCGCAACTTGCTGAGTTTTCAGTGGAGAGCTGTCCTGCCGGCCATTAGATGTGGCATCAGTAACGGTGTGTGTAGTGCGGAGGGGGCCATTCATTACCCCAAGGAGAAACCTGCTTGTCCACGGGAAATGTGGAACTAATGACCTTTGTCTAGATGCTTCAGGCGTGGGATCGGCCAGGAATTTCCACACACCAATGCCTTAGGCGTCAGGATTACATCAGCCATGGCGCCTCTCCACTTTGAGAAAATGAGTCTGGGTTCAAACTACCTGCCGCTCAGCCACTATTCTGATGCCACCACCCGACCTCATGCCACACATCTGCTGACAGTGTTACTCCTCACTGCCTACACCATTCTTTACCAGGACTGGTTTTGCCACCCACCACCACACTCTGTCTTGTGCCACTCTTGGACCTCATGCTGCTGCTGCTGTTTGCTGTGCCGTGACTCACTTGTGTCAATTGTGCCACTCTCTGACTCATGCTGCTGCTGCTGTTGTTGCTGCTGCGGTCACCTTCCACAACCTGTCATTTGTGCCACTCTCTGACATCATGAATGCTGCTGGGGGGGTTTGGGGGGATGTTGCTGGTTGCGTTGGACCTCCACTGTGTATCATGTGTGCCACTCTCTGACCTCCATGCTGCTGCTGTGGCTGCTGCCATGACCTCCACACTTGCATTGTGCCACTCTTGACCTATGCTGTTTGCTCCTGCTGTCACCTCCACACTATGTCATTGTGCCACTCTGTGGCCTACTCCTGTTTTTGCCACCTCCAGAATGTCATTGTGTCACTCTCTGACTTCAGCTGCTGTGTTGCTGCTGCCGTGACTACACACTTGTCATTGTGCCACTGTTGACCTTCATGCTGCTGCTGTTGCTCCTGCAGTGATCTCCATTACTCTGTCATTGTGCCACTCTGATGGCACCTCCTTTTTTTGACACCTCCAGATGAATGTCATAGTGCCACTCTTCTGACCCAGGGGCGACGCTAGGCGTATTGTTCGGGGCCACAAGCCCCGTAATACTGCCTGTGCCCGACTCTCAGAGCGCGACGATCTATTGAGTTGTGTGTGCTTCCTCTAGGATTGGCTGCTAAGTGCAGGAAGGGTGACTGCAGGAGGTCACAGGAGCTCAGAAGGGAGAAGGGGGCACAGGCTGCTCACACACAAGTCTCAGGAAGTGCAGCAGTACACTGTCCGGCAGGGAGAGGCTCCGCCCCCTGCTGTAATCTCGGCTCCGGGTCCATCTCCTGCCGTCTGGAGCTCTCAGTGAGGAGGTCGCCTCTCTGTGAAACTGTACTGAAGGTTGTGTTATGTGTCTGTGTTTTCATGTCTTTGTTTATGTGTTATGTACTGTATATATGTGTGCTCATTGTGTGGGGTATAGAGGGGGTGTGTGGAATATACCGGGGGTGTGTGGTGTATACATGGGGTGTGTGGGGTATACAGGAGGTGTGTGGGATATACAGGGGTGTGTGGGGTATACATGGGCTGTGTGGGGTATACAGGAGGTGTGTGGGATTATATACAGGAGGTGTGTGGGGTATACAGGAGGTGTGTGGGATATACAGGAGGTGTGTGGGTTAGACAGGGGCTGATTCTGTGGGGTATACAGGGTGTGTGTGTATACAGGAGGTGTGTGGGATTTTATACAGGAGGTGTGTGGGATGGTATACAGGAGGTGTGTGGGATTATATACAGGAGGTGTGTGGGATTATATACAGGAGGTGTGTGGGATATACAGGGGCTGTGTGGGGTATACAGGGGCTGTGTGGGGTATACAGGGGCTGTGTGGGGTATACAGGGGGTGTGTAGGGTATACAGGGGCTGTGTGGGGTATACAGGAGGTGTATGGGATTATATACAGGAGGTGTGTGGGGTATACAGGAGGTGTGTGGGATATAGAGGAGGTGTGTGGGATATGCAGGAGGTGTGTGGGTTACGGGGCTGTGTGGGGTATACAGGGGGGGGATGTGCTGGGGTATACAAGTGGTATGTGGGATGTATACAGGAGGTGTGTGGGATTGTATACAGGAGGTGTGTGGGATGATATACAGGAGGTGTGTGGGATGGTATACTGTAGGTGTGTGGGATGGTATACAGGAGGTGTGTGGGATTATATACAGGAGGTGTGTGGGATGGTATACAGGAGGTGTGTGGGATGGTATACAGGGGGTGTGTGGGATTATATATAGGAGGTGTGTGGGATGTTATACAGAGTGTGTGGTGATTTTATACCAGAGGTGTGTGGGATGGTATACAGGAGGTGTTGGGATGGTATCAGGAGGTGTGTGGGATTGTATTACAGGAGGTGATGTGGGATGTATACAGGAGGTGTGTGCGATGGTATACAGGGGGTGTGTGGGATGGTATACAGGGGGTGTGTGGGATATACAGAGGGTGTGTGGGGTATACAGGGGGTGTGTGGGTAAATTTGTACAAACTACTTATTTGTATATACAGTATACTGGCAAACATATAAGGATAAGCACAAATCTATTATTGGTAAACTCCTTGGTTTGGTTTTTGCTTGTTTTCTCAGTCAGATAGATGTCCACCTCTTCACGGTTGATATTCTGGTGATAATGTGCTTGTTATAGCTCGGGTTTATCAGGATGATAGTAATGTAACATGTGACTCCCAGACCAAATAGTTGATGCAGCATTGACTGACATCAGAGTAAAAGAGGATCTCTGGTGGGACCCAAAATCTCACACAATAATGGCCCCAAAGGTCCAAAATTAAATCACACCCTATCGTGGGGGTGACTTGGAGTAATATTACCAGCTTGGGTCCATTCACAAATTAAACACATTAGCTCTTATTGATAAATACCCAGTGTGTTTATTGATAGCAATGAAGATCATAATGCAGTAAAGGTGGACATTGCACATGTTCTGTTTTAGATAGAAGTTGGACCCTTAGAATAATCTCGCCTGGAGAACCCAAGTCTAACACTGCTTGACTGTCTTCACCAACATGACGTCAGCTAGGATGATTACAATTTTAATTCTTTTCCTCAGGAGTTGCTGATTTTTCCGGTTGTCCTACTTGTCTTCATTGTGTCCATTTTGAGCTCTATAAACTTGATTGTGTAATGAGAAAACTTATGAGTAGAAGGAAGAAGAGTCCATTCATCTCCGTATTTCTGCTTCTCCAAAATGCATTGAACTTCCTTTGATGCAGTTGAGTTTTGACTCTGCAAAATGTGTTACAATGTATTACTGAGTGATCTGGAATATCTCTTTATTATGTAAAATGTATTATAGGTTAATGAGTAATTAATTAATCCCAGTATCTCGTCTTCCACACAGCTGACTCTCTGCTCAAATTCTTGTACTTGTGCTGCCTGGGAGGACACTTCTGCCTGCAGTGCAGAGAGGTTGCTGGCACTACTGATGATGGTCACGAGCTAGTCACTGTTGCTTCAGTGTGCTGTGATCCTGGGGCTATTAAAAACTTAGCCACCTTTGCTGTAGAAACGTCGCAGTCCACCGCCAGACCCGGGGTTACCTCTTTCACAGTTGCCCCTGATTCATCCTCTGTGTGTCAGGCCGTCTGGCTGTATAACCCTGCCGCTCCTCGTGGCACGGCAGGGTGTCGGGCGCCATCTTGGTTGCCATGCTGCTGCTGTCCCTGAGGAAGGAGCTTGATCTGGCAGCTCCCCGCGAGTGTGAAAGTCCAAGATTGATGATTGATTTTAGATTCCTTGTTTGTGCATAGAGGCTGCAAGGATAATGTGTTATATTGTGATGAATTTGTAGCTCTATATAGACAGTCTCTTCATAAGCAAGGCTGTGCTGCCAAGTGGCTTATTTGACAATGTGTCACAAGCTAAGGGGTTAACTTGCTGAAGTGCTATCAAGTGATCCCTGCCAGTTTTGGCTTCTTGTTTGTTTGTTCAGTAGACAGATAAGAAAGATATCCTGGGGTTACAGCCTGGAGCTGGGAGTACTTCTGTAGTAAATCAGGTCAGTTTCTGCAGTCCTGTTCAGAGCACATGGGCCTGCTTCGCCTCCCTGTCTGTTATCAGTGTTTATGGCTACAGAGCAGTCACTGCAAAGATCCTGCCGGGAGTTAATGTCCACCTGCTCCCCCGTGGCTTTGAAACAACTCTTTCGGGCACGGAGCGAGCCTGCTGTCCCTGGCACTTAAAAGTGCCGATTGTAAAGTCTTACTGTGTGGGGGAGAGGTGTTTACGGAGGAACGGGGTCGGAGCTCTTCACCTCAGTGTCTGCTCATACACGCGCAGGAACCGGAAGTCTCCGAAGGTTAATTACAAGTTTTTCTGTTGTTGTGTTCCGTAAAATAAACGCCGTTTTAACACGCTACAAAGCAGGTAATTGTTGGCAGCACATTTCTTTTGCGCAATTTACATCCAAGGGTTAACTAAGTGTTTTTCTGCAGTTGTGCTTAGTAAAAGAAACGTCTTTTTTCACCGCCAAAGAAGAAATTTTGCATGCAGCATTATTCATATCCGAAGGTTAATTAAAAGTTTCTCTGTTGTTGTGTTCTGTAAAATACACGCCTTTTTAACACGCTACAAAGCTGGTAATTGTTGGCAGCACATTTCTTTTGCGCAATTTACATCCAAGGGCTAACTAAGTATTTTTCTGCAGTTGTACTTAGTAAAAGAAACGTTCTTTTTCACCGCCAAAGAAGAAATTTTGCCTGTAGCATAATTCATATCCGAAGGTTAATTACAAGTTTTCTGTTGTTGTGTTCCGTAAAATACACACCGTTTTAACACGCTACAAAGCTGGTAATTGTTGGCAGCACATTTCTTTTGCCCAGTTTACATCCAAGGGTTAACTAAGTATTTTTCTGCAGTTGTACTTAGTAAAAGAAACGTTCTTTTTCACCGCCAAAGAAGAAATTTTGCCTGTAGCATAATTCATATCCGAAGGTTAATTAAGCATGTTTGTGCTTTTATATTCAGTAAAATACACGGTGTTTTTAAACGGCACATACAAGTAAATTTTTCCTGCCCATTTGTGGAGCGCAATTTATATCCAAGGGTTACCCAAGCTTGTTAGTGGGTTAATTTGGAGTCAAATACAGGGTGTGTATTTATTATATACAGATATCTTCATCAAACAGTGTTTGTACATTTTAGAACAAAGAGTATGTCAGACAGAGAGGTGGCAGGCTCTTCACCTGCGGGTGGCAGTGGCACAAACATTCCTGGAGCAGGCCCAGGTCGCAACACAGCAAGGGGACGTCGCAGCAGGGGTCACTCAGTGAGGCCCGAATTTCCGGTGTCATCTAGCGGCCGTGTGTTGTTCAGCAACCCAATGGTTCTTGATTGGTTGACTAGGTCATCCACTTCCTCCCAGATGACATCTGACAACCCCAGCCAAGAGTCGGTGGGAATGTCAGACACAACCTTTAGTTGGCATGGCCCAGGAGCGGGTCAGCGGCCCTCACCTGTCCTCAACCCGCCTCTGTCCCATCCGGTTCTCTCAGCCAGAGATCTACTATGTGGTCTGGGCTCAGTACCACTATATACAGTCAGCAGCTACTTGGCAGCGAAGAAATGGGGCCAATATCCCTTGCTTCTTGCAGTAGGCGGCAAAGTATAGATGTGGAGAGTGACATGGGAGGTGATGTTGTGAGGGGTCAGCCTCTGCATACCAAGACCGATGTGATGAGGACAGCAGTGACGATGAAACACAAATTGATGATGATGTAGTCGACCGCACTTGGGAACCGAGAACAGAGAAAGGCCATTAACGATTTTTTTGATGATCCAGGCGGACAGGTGTACTCCCCTGTGTAACTTTGATGTCAGCCAGTGGCAGCTCATGCGTGACACCTGCCGTTTGCTGAGGCCATTCGAGGAGGCAACGTTATTTGTCAGTCGCCAGGACTACGGGATGAATACGTCATTCCACTGTTTCATGTCCTGGAACAGATGCTGAAAAATCTGTCTGGGCAGGGGCCTGGAGACGTGGCAACTACATCTCGCGGCCACATGAGTCCGGTGGGGACTGAACTGGAGGAGGACATTGGAGCAGAAGCATTGTCTGGTGTGAAATGAGTGGATTTTCTACCCAGGTGACAAGAGAGAAGGAGCAGGAGCAGCTGGAGGAGGTAGATGGAGTTTAGGAAGACGAGGCAGATGACCCACAAGCACCATGGCAGTATACAGTGAAGATGGAGGCAGGTAGCCCCTCGGAGTCACTTGTGCAGATGGCCTGCAGCATGCTGATATGCCTGGCTAGTGACAGCCGAATAGTCACCATCCGGCAGAGGGATGACTTCTCGCTCTCCACCCTATTGGACCCTCGCTACCGGTCCAAAATGGGAGCCTTTTTCCCAGCTGCTGAGAGGGTGGACAAACTCAAATACTGTAGGGAAAACCTCCGTAGTCAGTTGGCCGCTGCTTACGTGCGGCATCGTCCCTCCTCTGACAGGTCTGACCGGGGGGTTCTTCAGCGCTCATGTACTACTACCGCAGCTGCTAGGGGAAGGTGGGGGGGTAGGAGCAGTACCAGCTCCATCAGCAGCAACCTAAGTCTGGAGTCACTGATGAGCAGCTTCCTTCACTCGCCTAGTGAGGAGGGCGGTCGCCAGCAGCAGCAGGACCTGGAGCAGTCCCTGAACTAACAGGTAGTGGCCTACTTGGACAGCACTCTGCCACCCCAGTTAGAAGATCCGCTGGACTACTGGGCAGTCAAATTGAATGTGTGGCCGCAACTTGCCGAGTTTGCAGATGAGAAGCTGTCCTGCCCGGCCAGTAGTGTGGCATCAGAGCGGGTGTTCAGTACGGCGGGGGCCATCGTTACCCCAAGTTGAACCTGCTTGTCCATGGGAAATGTGGAACTAATGACCTTTGTCAAGATGAATCAGGCGTGGATCGGACAGGATTTCCACACACCAATGCCTTAGGCGTCAGACTACATCAGCCATGGCGCCTCACCCAAACTTTGAGAAATGAGTCTGGGTTCAAACTACCTGCCTCAGCCACTATTCTGATGCCGCCACCCGCTGATGCCACACATCTGCTGACAGTTTCTCCATCATGCTGCTGCTGCTGTTGCTGGTGCCGTGACCTCCACACTGTGTCATTGTGACACTCTCTGACCTCATGCTGCTGCTGCTGTTGTTACTGCTTGGTCCACCTCCACACCCTGTCATTGTGCCACTCTCTGGCCTCATGCTGCTGCTGCTGCCATCACCTCTAAACTCTGTCATTGTGCCACGCTCTGACCTCATGCTGTTGCTGCTGCCGTCACCTCCACATTCTGTCATTGTGCCACTCTGTGGCCTACTCCTGTTTTTGCCACCTCCAGAATGTCATTGCGCCACTCTCTGACCTCATGCTGCTGCTGTGGCTGCTGCCATGACCTACACACTATGTCATAGTGCCACACTCTGACCTAATGCTGTTGCTCCTGCCGTCACTCCACATTCTGTCATTGTGCCACTCTGTGGCCACCTCCTGTTTTTGCCACCTCCAGAATGAATGTCATTGTGTCACTCTCTGACCCAGGGGCGTCGCTAGGCAGTATTGTTCGGGGTACAAGCCCCGGATAATACTGCCTGTGCCCCGAATCTCAGAGCGCCGCCGATCTATTGTGTTGTGTGTGCGTCCTCAGGAGGGCTGCTATGTGCCGGACGGGTAACTGCAGGAGGTGACGGGAGCTCAGGCGGGAGGAGGGGGCACAGGCTGCTCACACACAAGTCTCAGGAAGTGCAGCAGCACACTGTCCGGCAGGGAGAGGCTCCGCCCCCTGCTGTGATCTCGGCTCCCGGGTCCATCTCCTGCCCGTCCTGGAGCTCTCCAGTGAGTGAGTCGCCTCACTGTGAACTGTACTGAAGGTATGTGTTCATGTGTCTGTGTGTTCATGCCTTTGTATATGTGTATGTACTGTATATATGTGTGTTCATTGTGTGGGGTATACAGGAGGTGTGTGGGGTATACAGGGGGTGTGTGGGGTATACAGGGGGTGTGTGGGGTATACAGGAGGTGTGTGGGATATACAGGGGGGTGTGTGCGATGGTATACAGGGGTGTGTGGGATATACAGGGGGTGTGTGGGGTATACAGGGGGTGTGGGATATACAGGGGGTGTGTGGGTTATACAGGAGGTGTGTGGGATATACAGGGGCTGTGTGGTGTATACAGGGGGTGTGTGGGTTATACAAGGGGTGTGTGGGGTATACAGGGGCTGTGTGGGATATACAGGGGCTGTTTTGGGTATACAGGAGGTGTGGATTATATACAGGAGGTGTGTGGGGTATACAGGGGGTGTGTGGGGTATACAGGAGGTGTGTGGGATGTACAGGGGGTGTGTGCGATGGTATACAGGGGGTGTGTGGGGTATACAGGGGCTGTTTGGGAAATACAGGGGGTGTGTGGGTTATATAGGAGGATTGTGGGATATACAGGGGCTGTGTGGAGTATACAGGGGGTGTGTGGGATATACAGGGGGTGTGTGGGGTATACAGGGGCTGTGTGGGGTATACAGGAGGTGTGAATTATATACAGGAGGTGTGTGGGGTATACAGGAGGTGCGTGGGATATACAGGGGCTGTGTGGGGTATACAGGAGGTGTGTGGGATATACAGGGGCTGTGTGGGGTATACAGGTGGTGTGTGGGGTATACAGGAGGTGTGTGGGATATACAAGGGCTGTGTGAGGTATACAGGGGGTGTGTTGGGTATACAGGAGGTGTGTGGGATTATATACAGGAGGTGTGTGGGATGGTATACAGGAGGTGTGTGGGATTATATACAGGAGGTGTGTGGGATTATATACAGGAGGTGTGTGGGATTGTATACAGGAGGTGTGTGGGATTGTATACAGGAGGTGTGTGGGATGGTATACAGGAGGTGTGTGGGATGGTATACAGGAGGTGTGTGGGATGGTATACAGGGGGTGTGTGGGATGGTATACAGGGGGTGTGTGGGGTATGCAGAGGGTGTGTGGGGTATACAGGGGGTGTGTGGGATGGTATACAGGAGGTGAATGGACCGCCCCCCCCCTGTGCTTGGAAATACGTGCTGAACAGCATGTACTTCAAAAACACACAGCGTACTGCCCTAAGGGTATGTTCACACAGCGCATGGTGGCACGGACCTGTGTGCACCGCTATACTCCTGCTGTTGGAAGTACGTGCTCTCTAGTACGTAATTTCAGCAGCGCTCCAGCCACCTCCCATCCACTTTCACTTTACCCCTGAATGAAGCGGCAGGTCACTTATTTTTATGGGCAGGTTCTGTGTGCAGGGAAAACAACAGCTAATCACAGCTCACTGCTATGATTTTACCGTATTTGCGGGGCGCACTTTGGGTGCATTACAGCACAGTTATGCCCCACAAATACACTATGTATGATCACACGACATAATGTTGGTCTGTACTTCAGCGCGTAATTGTGCTTCAATATGTCAGACATACGGGACGACATTATGGTAATTCATACTGTAGCTGTCATTCAGAGCCATAAACACTTGTTCTGGGGAGATAAATATCAGTGAGAGCTTCAGAGGGACGCGCTGGCCACAGTTTTTTCTCTGTAAAAATACATCTGTAGTTCATGTGAAAAATACCGTGTGAACCCCGCCCTACTGAGCAAAACGTAACACAAGGGCCCTGAGCCCCGGATGTTTTGGGACCCTAGCAACGCCCCTGCTCTGACTTCATGCTGCTGCTGTGGCTGTTGCCGTGACCTACACACTCTGTCATTGTGCCACTGCCTGACCTCATGCTGCTGCTGTGGCTGCTTCCGTGACCTACACACTCTGTCATTGTGCCACTCCGTGGCCTACTCCTGTTCTTGTCACCTCCAGAATGTCATTGTGCCACTGTCTGACCTCATGCTGCTGCTGTGGCTGCTTCCGTGACCTACACACTCTGTCATTGTGCCACACTCTGACCTCATGCTGCTGCTGCCGTGACCTACACACTCTGTCATTGTGCCACTCCATGGCCTACTCATGTTCTTGCCACCTCCACAATTTGTCATTGTGCTACTGTCTGACCTCATGCTGCTGCTGTGGCTACTGCCGTGACCTACACACTGTGTCATTGTGCCACTCTGTGGCCTACTCCTGTTTTTGCCACCTCCGAGAATGTCATTGTGCCACTCTTTGACCTCATGCTGCTGCTGTGGCTGCCGCCGTCACCTCCACACTCTGTCACTGATGTTGCCACCTGAGCCCTCAGCTTGTTTTTATCCAGCTGTCGCTGCCATGACTTTATCAGGCTACATTCCCGCTTCAGTTTTTTGGTCAGTTTTGCCCTCTTATGTGCCCAGGGAATTTTATAGTGAAGCGATTCTAAGAGCGGCGGCAGTCATATGCGTGTCATACTAAAACACAACATTGTATGAAGACCAAACCAAGCTCCCTCTGCATATTTGTGCATGGCACAATGTTCTACTGCACCCTGCAGGCTCTGTGCAGCCTGGAAATAGCTGTTTTTTTAACGCAATTCGTCCCTGAACTAATTCGGATCGAAACAAATTTTGTCGGAAAATTCGGCGAAGTCACCGAATCGAAGTTTTGAGAAATTCGCCCTTCTCTAATTAGTTAAATCAAATTTAAGTTTGCATAGCCCTCAAATATCTCTGTTTTTTTGTAAACATGTACATTTATAAAAGACAAAAATAAATTTGTACAAACTACTTATTTGTATATACAGTATACTGGCAAACATATAAGGATAAGCACAAAATCTATTATTGGAACTCCTTGGTTTGGTCTTTGCTTGGTTTTTCTCAGTCAGATAGATGTCCACCATCTTCATGGATGAACTAATCTGGTGAAAATGTGCTTGTTTATAGCTCAGGTTTATCTGGATTGATAGTAATGTACATGTGAGTCCCATACAAATAGTTTGACTGCAGCACTGGACTGACCCATCAGAGTAACAGAGGATCATCCTCTGGTTTGCCCAATATCTCACACAATGGCATCAGAGGTCTAACAATAAATCACCCTACTTGAGGGTGACTTTGGAGTTAATTACTTATCACTTGGGTCCATTTCACAAATAACACATTAGATCTTATTGATAAAATGCCCAGTGTGTTTATTGATAGCAATGAAGATCATAATGCACGTAAAGGTGGACATGCACATGTTCTGTATAGATGGAAGATCTACCCTCAGAATCATCTCACCAGGAGGGCCCAAGTCTAACACTGCTTGACTGTCTTTACCAATATGACATCAGCTGGGATGATTACAATTTAAATTCTTTTCCTCAGGAAGTTGCTGATTTTTCCGGTTGTCCTAGTGTCTTCATTGTGTCCATTTTGAGCTCTATAAACTTGATCGTGTAATGAGAAAACGTATGAGTAGAAGATCAAGAGTCCATTCATTCTCCGTATTTCTGCTTCTCCAAAATGCATTGAACATCCTTTGATGCAGTTGAGTTTTGACTCTGCAAAATGTGTTACAATGTATTACTGAGTGATCTGGAGTATCTCTTTATTATGTAAAATGTATTATAGAATAATGAGGGCTTTCCAAAATATTATAAGGTGGTACTAATAGGCTAAATACAGAAATGTAACAATTTATATTTTAATGAGTAGCAGTCAGCTTTTCTGACATGTCTGATTAAGTAACTACTTTTATTCATCATGAAATAAAGAAATAAAAGAATATTTTCTTAGAACTCTCCTTTTATACATTTCTTTATTATTCCTCCTGGAAATGTATGAATAAACTGACAACTGGGCGTAACCATCCCCCTAGTAAATAGGGTATGTTCTAAGCATTCTGGTACTGTCAGCACTGATTGAAAAGTGTTGATGAGGAAAATGATAACAACCACTTGTCATTTTCGGCTGGAATACTAAAGGAATGATTCAATGCAGAGTTCTGAGACAAAATGCTCCAGAATTGTTATTTTACGGGGAGTACAAGTATTTTCTCTTTATAACTATCAAGAACATTTTCTTAAACAACCAACTATATAAAAAGTGCACAAGGATCTGATCTATCACAGGCTCTCTTTTAAGAAAGAAGGGTCCCCTACAAATCTTACTCAACCCTCTAAGCGAGAGAGAGAGAGAGAGAAAAAAAAAATAAATACAGATACAAATAAAGTATCAAGTCTTGCGTTTTTCGGATCCGCTTTCCGACTGCAGTTTTCATCTCTCATAAACGGATCCGTTAAACGGATCAAAAACGTTGTGGGAACAAGCCCAAAAACTGTGATATTAATTGCAAAATCATGTTGACATTGGGCACCACATGTGGATATAGTTTTGTCTGCATGTAGTAGCCAGAGTGTGTGACCCTGGCCTCAGAATTGTTGGGCATAACATGTGTGATCTTATACTAAGGATTAAATGGATGTAGAAACCTACAACTATAATGATCAAGATTGAAATATTTCTACTATATCTGAGTAGAATTAGGACCTAGATATTGTTAAGACTTACTGGTCTCATAGTCATGGGCACAGACCTCCAGACACTGTGTCTGACATGGACTTCTTAGAGCAAAGCCTGCGGAATCCTTTGCAGTATTCTTCTCGAACCTACAAGTAAAAGAAAGAAATAAAGTTATTACAAGAATTCCTCACTGAGGTAGTCAGATTGTGATCATATCTGTGGTAATTACACTCAATGGAAGTCACATCACCTGGCGGTTGAGCAGACATTGTATGAGGAAGATGTACAATCCTTGGAGACTGTTGCAGATGGTGAAGATGTAAGATGCAACAAAGGAGCCTAACCCAAACTGAAAGAGGCCAATAATCCATGTACAGCCCAGTATGAAGAGCTGGGACAGGGCCTTAAATGTCAGCAGGCTGCAGGGAGAAAAAGGGATAAATCAAATTTGCTATTTTCCATCTTTATCCCCAAATATTAACCCTTAATGAATGCAAAGCATTACACACCTTTCTCTTGTAGACTATAACCATCACCTGACTTTTTACATTTTTATGCCTTCTTACCCTATGGGTAAACTTATACAATTTTCCAATACTTCCATGTCCCTAATTTAATCCAAATTAGATTAGAGCTGCCGACACCTACCTCTCCCAGTTCTTGCTCCGCTCTGTCCTTCGACTGTTTGCTGGTGCGTTACAGCACCCTGAGACTGAGAGGGCAGCACACCACTGATTGGATAATCACCGAGCACTGACCTTCTATTACCTCATTTTCTCATTGTGTCCCTGCCAGTTGTAGGTGTGTTGTAGTGCGAGACTAATGAGTTATTTGCCGTTCTTCAGAGTGCTGACCCTATTGCCTGGACTTTGACCACATTTGCCTGCTGTCTGCTCTAACCTTACTGTCTGGACTCGACTACGCCTCTGCCTGACCCCTTTGTACTATGCGGCACTTCAGCTGTCACCGCAAGTGGTCTTGTCAATGGTAGCAACCTGGGAGTCCCCCGCAGCAAGGCCTAACCGGCCCTCCGATGGGTGCTACTTAGACTCCGCTCCCTGGTGTGGCTCATACCATCTTCTCATGGTGACCCAAAGGATCCACTTCCCTCATTTATGACAATTGATCATTTATAACAGATTTCTGCACATGATGAGAATAACAGACTTGTCAACAGTAGCTTGTTGACTGTTTCCTAGTGGCAAAAGGATATTTGTCGGCCATGGGCTCACCGAGTATTTCTTAAGGTGGATACATTAGAGTTTAAAGATGACAACTTCTTCTTGAGGAGCACGAATGTGAAGACCAAGAAAGTGAAATTTACCTAATGAGAGAGTCATAGACAAGAGAAAGTGAGTTATCACGATATAATAGGATAAAGGGTGCTGAGGGTGATACTATATACTCACAGAGATAAACAAGCAGATCGGACCAAGGAAAATCCAAATGTGACTAATTTTGAGCCAGCAACTACAGGAAAATAAGAAGAAAACTCAACTAATTCTTATTATCTTTCCATTATCTGTCTTCTCTCACACAAGTAGGGGAACCAGAGAAGTTGGTAACACCAGAAGAAAAACCTTATCTAGCTTAGTGGAGGGTAGATTAAGAACACCTTGGGCATGAACTAGTGATGTCTTTCTTCCCCTTCAGTGGTTGATTGTTCAATAATTTATACCGTTGTAACCAGAAGTTTATATACACTATATAATAAGACAAATCTGCATGTTTTTCTCACTATCTGACATGAAATCAGAATAAACCTTCCCCGTTTTCGGTCAATTAGGAATCAATTTGGTAGCATTGCCCTTAAACTGTATGACTTGGGTCAAACGTTTTGGCCCATTCCTCCTGACAGAACTGGTGTAACTGAGCCATGTTTGTAGGTCACCTTGCTGGTACCGGCCTTTTCAGCGTTTCCCATTAATATTCAATAGGATTGAGATCAGAGTTTTGTGATGGCCACTCCAAAACATTGACTTGGTTATCCTTAAGCCACTTTGAAACCAGTTTGGCAGTAGCTTCGGCTCATTGTCCATTTGGAAGACCCATTTCTGCTCAAACTTTAACTTTCTGGCTGATGTCTTGAGATGTTGCTTCAGTATTGCTGCATAATCTTTTTTCCTCATGGTACCATCTATTTTGTGAAGTGCACCAGTCTGTCCAGCAGCAAAAAAAAAACCACAGCATGATGCTACTACCCCTGTGTTTCACAGTTGGGATGGTGTTCTTAGGCTTCCAAGCTTCTCCTTTTTATCTCCAAACGTAACTATGGTCATTATGGCCAAACAGTTCAATTTTAGTTTTGTCAGACCACAGGACATGTCTCAAAAAATGTAGGTCTTTGTTTCTGGGTGTTTTTTCAAACATTAATCTGGCTTTTATATGTTTCTTTTGGAGTAATGGCTTCTTCCTGGCAGAGTGGCCTATCAGCTCATGTTGATACAATACTCGTTTCACTGTGGATAAAGACATTCTTATCGGCTTCTGCCAGCATCTTCTCAAAGTCTTTTGCTTTTGTTCTTGGGTTGATATGCACAAGTTGGACCAAAGTACGTTCATCTCTGAGAACCAGAACCCATATCCTTCCTGAGTGGTATGATGGCTGGACATTCACATCTTGTTTATAATTGTGTATACAGATTGTTTGTACAGATGAATGAGGCACCTTCAGGTATCTGGAAATTACACCCAAGGATGATCCAGATTCCAGCAAGTCCACAATTCTCTTCCTGATATCTTGGCAGACTTTCCCATGATGTTTCTAGTGTGCAATAAAAATACATCTACAGTTGTGTCTCTAATTAACTCAGATGTTGCCAATAAACCAGAAGCTTCCAGAGACATGACCTCATCATATGGACTGTCCCAAATTGTTTAAAGGCAGTGTAATCCTAGTGTATGTAAACTTTTAACTTTGCAGAAAGTAATAAAAATGTCTTAAAATCTCTCATTATTCTGTCATTTGGCAAATATAAATAATTTTGGTTCCTAATTGACCTAAAACGGATCAGGTTTATTCTGACTTCATGTCAGATAGTGAGAAAAACATGCAGATGTGTCTTCTTATATAGTGTATGGAAACCTCTGGTTGCAACTGTATATCTAGTTTTAGTGGTCTCTTGAAGGCTTAAATAATTATTCCCAATTTGGAAATCTATGACAAATCAACACCATACATCTGATAGATGTGTGTTTCCTCCTATCATGAGAACATGGGTCCGCTTATCCCATCCTTATTGGTGCCAGTGCCCTGGAGAATGGAAAGAGATGCCCAAACATGCGTGGCTCTCAATAGAAGTTAACAGAGAGAGTCATTCACCTTCCACTAATTGCAGCTATGGCAAGAATAAGGGTGTAGCAGGGCAATAAGGTGCCCCCTTTCTCAAAATAGTTACAGGTCCCTGATGTGAGCTCCGCATCTATCAGAAATTTATGGTATATTGTGTGGATATGCCATAAATGTTTGAGATAGTAATATTCCTTTAACACTTTGGCAGTGCCTCATTACTGGCTGGTAAGGTCCCAACTACTCACTGGGGACATTTAGAAGTGTTATTGGTTTTGTTGAACCTAAAGTTATTCATATTCACTAACAGAACTTACTGTGTCTCGTCGCCATATTTGTCTGGATATAATGACACTGATACAATCATTATTATGGCAGGGATTCCAAACCCAATCAGACAGACATATGGGAAATGAGAGCGTTGAGAGCTCATATAATTCACAGCTTGCAGGTTTCGGACAGTCAGGAAGAGAAGGATGCTTTCCAGAGACATCCAGCAGAATGCACAGAGGAAGAGGAACTGTAGACTGCCTGCAATCACCGCACACAGGATCTAAAACAAAGACAATACGTGCAAGTGGAAAGTTTATATGGAGCTATAGTTTATGAAGCTTATCATCAGTTGGGGTCCCTTTGCCTGGTGCTTGTTAGAACTTAGATTATTTTAGGGTCTCGTTAGCAAGACTCTCCTAGAAGTTAAAGAGAACCAATCACATTGAAAATGCGGCCCCATCTGCAGGCAACTTATTATAAAGCAGGAAGACCTGAGCAGATTGATATACATATTTATGGAAAAATATTTAGCGCAACATATTCCTTTAATTCTCTGCTCATTCTGGGGTTAAGAGTCCAGTAGGAGGCCCCATTTAGTGATTGACAGCTAACTCTGTAGGAACACTGATGAAGTGAAGGCTATCAGTCCCTGATTAGGACCGTCCACTGGACTCCTAAGATAAGAACAAGCAGATATTCAGATTAATAAATTATTAAAATATAAAACATGTATACCAATCTGTTTTTTCCTCCTACCCTAGAACAGTTGCCTCCACATTGGACTGCATTTTCAATGGACAGGAAGCCTCTTTTTAAAGTAACTGTAAATGAACAATGGCTGAGGTCCTCCTCAAACTTGAAGAACTAGAAAGAGACACTGGTAGAAGACTTCCCTTAAAATTCAGCAATAGTAGAAACCATAGTTACCTTATTCTCAGTTTGCTCAAGACCCACCAAAACGAGAAGTTGGCCCAAGAAGAGACATCCACAAAGAACTGTTATGATAGAGGTATGAGCGCTTCTCAGAGACCGGCAGAGGAGGAAGGTGAGGAATGAGAGACACAAGCAGACAAGTGATATACTAAGGCCAATGATAGAGATCAGTCTCAGTCCAGCATCCACCTGTATGTGAGAAAACAACAAGTCTTAGAATAGACATTATAAATCACTGTACTCCATGTCTTACAATGTGTTCACTATAATATGAGGTGTTTCTGACTTTGTTTATGTATTTTCCAATCACTTGCCCTTTACTCTTCCATCTGTTCTTGATTACATGTTGAATCCAGTTGTACAACTCCATAGATTAGCCCTTGGACACATTGGTCAAGCCTAGCATATTCCAGATACACCATTTACTTATAGGAAGTCGTATAGTTCAAGCATTGGTTGAGTGATCAAACTGAGGAGGAGGGATACTTAAAGTTCCTAGACCTCCCATCCACCACGTGCCAGTCAGCGTACTAGTGTATTTTAAAGTGGTAGTGTGATTTTGACCCCCTCAGGCACCAGGGGGCTACTATGTCGGCACTCGTTATAGTTATGCCACTGGATGTAGTGGCCCGTTACACATTATACAAATTGACCATAAAGAACAGAATTACTCCTTAATAATTATAAATCGGTAATGAGTCAAAGACTATATTTGTATCACCTGGATTTCAGTGGGTGCCATGATGACAGCAAACGTGGAGAGATGTGTGCAGACACAACGTGTACTATCTTCCCGCTCTGACTGCCGGGTTTCACATCCATGGGTTGACCAAACTTCCTTTTCTGTGTCCCAAAATACACATTGTAAAGGGTAGGATGGATTTACAGTCTACATGTAAAATAGATGTGGACAGATATATGAGATATGTTATCTCACAACAGAGGATTATGGATCAGTAGCCTTCAAGAAAAGGAATTTTTTATCACCACAAATGTATATAATAGTAGTAGTAATAATCTTTATTTATATAGTGCTAACATATTCCACAGCTCTTTACAATACAGGGGGTAAAAATACGGAAAAAACAAATATTACATAGTAACAAAGTTGTTATTAACAGATCAAACCAGAGTTGGGAGCACCCTGCTCACAAGAGATTACAATGAGGGAATAGGGGTGATGGGAATGGTGGTAGACAGAGATAAGGGGGGAGATGTTGGGGGTGCAGCACTGTTCAGAGCCCAGGTGGGGTGGTAGAGAGAGATGAGGGAGGAGATATAGGGGGTGCAGCGCTGTGGAGAGACCAGGTAAGGTGGAAGAAAGAGATGAGGGAGAACAAGTAGGGGGGTGCAGTACTGTGGAGAGACCAGATAGGCTGGTAGATAGAGATGAGGGAGGAGATGTAGGGGGTGCAGCGCTGTGGAGAGACTGGGTATGGTGGTAGAGAGAGATGAGGGAGCAGCTGGAGGGGGGTGCAGCGCAGTGGAGAGACCGGGTAGGGTGGTAGAAAGAGTTGAGGGAGGAGATGTACGGGGTGCAGCGCTGTGGAGAGCTTTCTTGTAAGAATGATTAGTTTAAACTGAATTCTGTACTGAATTGGAAACTATTGCAGTGACTGGCACAGGGTAAAGGCATTGGTGTAGTGACTGGAAAGAAAGAAGAGCCTGGCTGCAGCATTCAGGGCAGGGGAGAGTTTAGAGAAAGAGAGACCAATAAGCAAGGAGTTACAGTTGTCAAAACAAGAATGAATATGGGCAATAATAAGAGTTTTCCACAGTGAGAAAAGTGCAGACTCGGGGGATGTTTTTGAGGTGCAGGTGACAAGCAAAGGCAAAGGAATAAAGATAGGGAATAAAGGACATATCAGAGTCTAGAATGACCTTAAGCAGAGTACCTGCTGCCTTGGAGTTATGGTAGAACCACTCACTGAAACACAAGTATCTGGTTTGGGGAGATTATTAGATGGTGTAACAACAAGTTCAGTTTTAGTATGGTTTATTTTCAGATAGAAAGAGAACATGATGATGGAGACGGCAAACAGAAAATCACTGGTGTTTGCAGGGCAGGAGTGTTGTTACAGGAACAGGTGTATAATTGAGTGTCTCTAGCGAAGAAATGGTACTGAAAGCTGATTCTGAGTCATTAGTTTTACCCATGACAAACATGCAAATCCAAAATGAACCCTAATTTGCTACTTCTAATGACACTGATGGAACATGCTTGCTTGTAAGTTTCTGTACTGACCACCAGATGTTTCAGAGAGAAGGTCACAGGAGGGTCCAGGTTCTCTGTACTGGGACTTGTTGTAGCTCCACCAACCACTGGGGAGATCACTGTAGATATATGATCAGAATCCCCAAGAGCTGCAAGATCATTGCCATTTAACCTGGCGTTTAGACCTTTGTATGAGATTAACATGGCTCCACCTGATAAACACATAAATGGTGCAGTGTGAGCAGACAATCAAGTAATATAAGGTCATTACCTAGCACAATTGACCTCACACTCACCACCTTCGAAGTTTACAAGTGAACATGGTACATCCATTTTATTGCCATGGATGTTTAAGCTAATGGAGGATTTTATACCACAATGGCCAGAAGAAACCTTCATCTCAGCCTCTGTGGGAGGTAGAAAAAGAGCTCTCATGATTATGTGGTTATATAATGAACATTTGTTTATACACATAGGTGTCATGACTAGTGTTGAGCGAACAGTAAAAAGTTCTAGCTCGATTAGAACCTCGAACTTGTGAGTTAAGTTCGAAGTTCTATTCGAACTCAAACTTCGAACCCCATTAAAGTCAATGGGAGAAGATGTTCGGGTTAATTTTATACCTGTACAGCTGTAGAGAAGCTGTAATTACCATCCATAACAGTAAACTGGATACGTGGAACAACTTAGTGAAGAAAATTTGGCTCTAAGAGTGACAGAAAAAAATTGAGAGGCTAAAATACTTCATTCCTTTCAATGTCTAACTGAAAAGATGAGGACAGCTTGCAAGCAGAGGCGTAGCTATAGGAGGTGCATTGGTAGCAGCTGCTACGGGGCCATGCTTCCTGAGGGGGCCCAAAAGTCCCTTTGACACATAGGAGACTTGGAGGCGGTGTGCTATACAATTACTGAACCCCCAAAACTGCAAAAACTGAACTTTTGGTCCAAGCACTCTGTACATCCGTGTATATGAGAGTTAGGTGTTATGTGATCCTGCAAATGTCGCCAAATAACAGCTTCTGGGTGTGGGAAAGATGCAGCCAGCAATACCAAACTCCCTAACTATTGCTGTATATGGAGAGGAAAATGCTTTATAACTAAGAGCAGTCTGTACAGTACAGAGAGTGAGCTGAAAATGGCATTCGCAAGGCAATACAGTAAAATATATATAACATGGTCATGTGATTTTAGCAGCCAATGAGAACCCTACACCTCAGCAATGACGTTTTTGACACTTCTCTGTGCTCTGCACTGATTGGATGGCCGCCAAAAGTACAGAAAGCTGCTGAAAACAAAACTGAAAATGCATGTCGAACTAGAACTTTACTCGAAGGAACAGTAAAATGTTCGGTTTGAGTTCTGAAAATTCGAGAAGTTCTACTAGAAACTTTACTTTTCTAGAACAGTTCGATCAACACTAGTCATGACACATTCTTCACAATATTACCCCCTTCCTTACAGCCAGTCATAATGATACGGCTCTTTGTTTTCTTCTGCCCTGCCCCAGCCTTCCAAGAGCCAGCATTTTTTTCTAATTTCCATCTACATAGACATATGAAGACTTTTTTTCAGAACAAGATGGACTTTCTAATGGTGTCTTGACCGTACAATAGAATATACTGGAAAAAATTGTAAGTGGGGTGAAATGTGAAAAAAAGTACTTGTGCCATGTTTAGGGGGGTTTGTTTTTATGGCATATACTCCTCGGAATAAATGATGTGTTATCTTTATTCTGCAGGTTAATATGATTCCAGCAATACCAAACATGTAGGGTCTTTGTTATGTTTTAGTACTGCTAAAAAATACACTTTCTATCTCCTAAGTTTGTACCGCAGCGCCATTTCTGCAACCAATAATTTTTTTGTTTTTCCACCTATTGACCTGGGGACATTTTTAGCAGGTTGAAGTGTACTTTTTACTGGTACCATTGTGGGATAAATGCGATTTTTTTTTTATCACTATTTATTCCAGTTTTTAGGGGGGCTGAAATGACCAAAAAAACACAATTTTTGTGTTTGGAATTTTTTTTCTTTTACGATGTTCAGCAAACAGGATCAGTTATGTTATATTTTAATAGATTGGACTTTTATGGTCGTGGCAATAACAACTTTTTTTTTGTTTGTAGAATGACGAAAGGGGAGTGATTTGAATTTTTTGAGATTGATTTGAGTTTTTATTTTTTTTATACTTTAAAAACTTTTTTTTTTACACACACATTGAGTCCCACTAGAGTACTTAATATCCACTTTAAGGCAGACACATAATACTGTGAGGCACCTAGGGGGTCTTATAGTCAGTACATCTTTCTGTATAAACAATGTTGAAGGATGTACAAAGTTGGCAGATCTATTTCTATATTACCTGCCTGGGGCAGAAAGTAACAGAAACCTAAACATGCTTCCAGCTGCCATGTTAACGGATCAGCACCCCGCAATCTCGCCATAAGAACTTTGTTGATGAGACTTGTCCATCCACTCACCGATTTCAGAGGTGCTTATGTTTTGGTCCTTGGGGTCTGCAGAGAAGGATTCCAGTAGTGAGGTTTCCACAATCTCTATTACTGCAGCGACAACTTCTCTGAGATCCGAGATGTCCAGATTTGTCAATGAAGTCTGATTCAGAAGCTTGGTGATCTGGGAGGCTACTTTCTATAGAGATAAGGAACAATAGGATATTCAGTAACACACCCAATTACATTGTGAAAAAAACAAAAAATGTCACCAATAACACAGGTGTTGTGTACTGTGTTGCACTGTGAACGTCCTAAGACATCAATCTACCTATTGTATCTATCACATCTCCTAAGATGATGTCTGTCCATCTTAACGGCCTATTTTTCCCAACATTCATCATATGAGCCCAAGAGGAACACCAATGATCTTGGATAAATGAAGAGAAATAACAAAAAAGCATTTCAAATACTTTTTTTCTTGGTTACAAAAATTAGTGGCATGTAACACAAAGTAGAATTGTGTTGAGGCAATTTGAAAATGAAATGAAGCATCTTTGAAAATTGCTTTGTGTATACAGCTGTGTTATTGACCTATGTGTCTCCATGGCTACAGACTACAAACAATCCCTGTGTGTAGCCTGATCCTTGTTGCTTACTTTGCTGGCCACAGTGATAAGTTTTAGTAAGTAGCTGCCTCCTTCTCCTCTGCATTTATAACTTTAGCACTGACCTGCCAGTCATGGTACCCCGTTATTACCCATTGCCTGCGTCGGGTTATCAGTGCAACCGGTGGCTTCTAACGAGGCATGTCCTGGTGACAGATTTAAAGTAGAAGTCCCATAGATCCCTGACACTTCAGGTTCATTCTTGTCTTGCTATTGTTCCTACTGTCTATTGGCAGTGCTCCTGTCTCTGATTTTGACCCTGGTATTGTTTTCCGCATTCGCTCATGTATCCATTAGTTTTGTAACCTGGTTCCTGCAGTACGTTTCTTTATATTGACTCCTGTTCTTTCGTTTACATCAGTTTTGTTCCATCCTCCCAATTTTTGTATCCTATCATGTCCCATGACATAAGTGGTTCATTGTCTGTCATGTTACTGTTAGGGTGTGTTTACATGGCTGATTTTGATACTGTTTTCGGAGCATTATCTCGTCCAAAACAGCGTAACAAAAGCCTCCCCCAGTTCATTTTCCTTTATTCCTATGTAGAACAGTGTTGTAGTTCACACACAAAAAAGCTTTAACGTGCTTCTTTGGACGCTGTTTTGGGCGCTGAAAAAGAAGTGTTGTGTCAATTCTGAAAATCCTCATATCAATCATTAGGGTGCTTCAAAACCTCGTCCAAAACCTCAGCGTGGATTTTGGCGCATTTGTGCCCTGGCTATTAATTTATATGGGTGTTTCAGAAAAAAAAAAACAGTGTTGGAAAACCTTGTGGAAAACCTGATCAAAACGTTATCTGAAAACTGCTGCATTAAGGCACTTTTCAGATGAGGTTTTGACACTGATTTGGACGCTGAAATGTCAGCATCCAAATCAGCCATGTGAACATATCCTTAAACTTCTATTGCAAGTTTGTATTTTGTTAGATATGTCCCTCTTGATTTTCTGTAGACAGGCTCTAGTGCCATCAGCTCCTCCTTTCTTTTTATCTCACGCTTCGTGTGTGGTAGCCATTTCAGACTTCAGTTGTATGCTCATTACCCAGACACATCTACTGCATAATGACAAGAATTTAAACCCTCATGTGTATTCTTCTTACATGCTCTTCTTCATGTCTCAAGCTCATGCGTCAGCCATGTCAGACTATAGTTGTAAGCTCATTAGCTCTGACAAAGAATCATCTTTTCTGGCTCAATACAGACATATTTAGAAGAATTCTCCCAGGGGCCTCATACTTAGCGCTTAGTAATTGAGTAACAACCCTGACTGCTATTCTGTTGACAACCCCTAGCTACAGGTTTTTTTCAGAACAGTGTACCTACACTGACTATTTTGTGGAAGGTGACCTGTAAATTCTACTGGGGAAAACCATATCTCCACTGGAGCACTGAGAGTGAAGAACAGGGAAATTCCTTATAGTCCAAACCCCAGCTCAGCCAATTCAAAGGCAAATACACTTTAGAGGATCCTTTTCTTATTATTAGTAGAGAATGTGGCAAATATAGGTTTGTTCCAGCACCTGGGAAGCCAGTACTTCATATATAAAATTCAGATTCCTTTATCCCATTCCATTAAAAATGTACGACTGGCTTCTTGGGTGCTGGAACAAACCTATCTTTGCAAGATATGGATCACTCTGCGAGTCCATAGAGTTTGTTCCGTGCACCTATTCCCGGAGAGAAGTCCGACAGGTGAGTGGAATAAACTGTATGTATGTATTGAGTAAAATGTTTGAACTGGCCCACCAGAGAGCTAGAGGCCTTAAAAGGTGCTGCAGAAGACAAATGCAGTTTGAGGGGACTTTAGAAACACTTTCCATTATGGTAATAAATCTTTTGGAAGGACAAAAAACCTATTAGCTCTTATTGATAACAAGTCCAGTGTATGCAGTGATAACTAAAGAAGGTCATTATGCACAGGACGGCGGGAGAATCATTTCACCTTGTGAGCCAAAATAACTCTAGTCTGACACCAGACAGTAGAAAAATTAGTAGAAAAATCCTACGATTGTAGGATCAGAATACAAAGGGTATGTTAACCATAAGGACAAATAAATCTGCACAGGAGCTGTATACTTAGAACAGTGCGATTTCAAAAATTAAGACTAAGACTGAGACTTTAATGTGAATACTTTTTGTAAAGTTGCTTCATTTATTTATTTTAGATGCATCTGAGTAATGCTAAATGTGTTTTATTGCAGGAGTAAAGCTATATGGGGTGCACAGTAAGAAGTTGCATCTACACCCTGTTGAGGGGGCCCAATAGTTCTTCTCTCTAGGAGCTTCAAAATACCCATCTGATCCATGGATATACAAAATAAGGACATTTCAGATCTCATCAGTTTTTTTTCCTACCTCAGTAGAAGTATTGTTGCCATTTATCTCACAGGCATCTTCTTTAATATTCACAATGGATTTTAAGAAAGTGCACTTTGGATCCTGTAGGAAAATTAACCAGAAGGTTTATAAATGCATTTACACAAAAAAAAAATGAACAATTCTTCTGTTCTTCATTTTCTTGTCACAGAGTGAAGCGCTAACATATTAGATATATTTTAGTCAGATTAAGACCTAATATGCTGAAGCTGCTGTAGGGAAATCGAATGCCCAATGACTGTCCAACTGGGCAATTTTGTGCACTTCTGCAAGAATTTTTTGTAGGGTTCCCGACACTAAAATAAAAGATAAGCAATTTTGCCTAGAGTTGTGATTAGAAACACCCTACCATTTTGTGTCTGCATTTTATCCTGCAGTCCTGTTTTACTCTCTTTCATTCATCCTTTATTTTTGCTTAGCTACAGACAGTGATGTGGACAGATGGAAAAGAGTAATTAGACTACAAGGAACTGATTTGTAGTCTCCAAACATCAAGACCTATTGGTCTGCATATGAGTTGCACTTACAAAATGGTAGGAATTTTTCAATCAAACTATTTTCAAAGGTATTTAAATTTATTATTCTTGAGGGATTGGAGCAAGGAAGACAAATTGGTTCCATGCATATGTAGCAGCATTACTCACCAATTGATTATTATTCTTCTCACATTCCTCCAGTATCTCCTCAGTTCTGGATTTAGTTTGACATCTATCAACCACTGGGGAGATAGAAGAGACAGTATAGGATTACACATATTAAAACAGTTCATTCACCTATGAAAAGGTGACTAATTACCAAGGTGCCACAGAAGGAACATCTCATGATGGGTAAAACCAATGAGCTGTCTCAAGACCTTCACAACTTTATTGTTGAAAAACATACTGATTGCATTGGTTACAGCACAATTTCTAAACTACTTAAGGTTCCAGTGAGCACTGTTGGGGCCATAATCTGGAAGTAGAAGAGTCAAGGACCACCTGTGGAGTGCTACAGAAAGCCCTGGAATCAGCAGATACAACTGTTTTAAAGAAAACAATAAGTAATGTACTCACCCTCCATGTCCTGTATGCACGCTCACAACTCACAACACAAGACTCCATTGCTGAACAGAAAGCATGTTCAAGCACGTTTAAAGTTTGCTTAACAACATTTAAACAAACTTGTGAAATACTGAGAGGATATAGCCCAGTCAGATGAACCCAAAATTGAACTCTTTGGATGCCATATTCACACCATGTTTGGAGGTCAAAAGGTTGCCACATTACTAGGAAAGTGACACCAGCAATGGAAAATTAAAATGTCCTCATCCTCCTTCAGCATGTAACACAATGCTCATCTAGTAGAGACGAAGCACTAATGCCTTATATGGTAGATGTCTCATTTTTATTGCTGGTGGAGGTCAGTCTTGATTATGTTGGTGACTTCTATTGACAAAAATAAAATATAACAGTTTTATAAATGCTGCGTATTAAAGAGGATACAAGGAACTCTATAGTCACTTATACATGCCTCTTGCTCTACAACTGATTGTAATGAATGAATGAAAATCATCATTGCAAGAACGGACATCCCACATTTGGTTGGTGACTCTATGAAACACTCACCTGATTGTGGTGTTGGAGATCCTGGTTGCATATACGCTGATGTTTTTCCCATGTGCGCACTCAATGTCATCAATGGACTTCTGGTGGTAGTCAGGGCTGGTGAAGAAGAAGTTTTAAAATACTAAGAAAACATCTAACATATTTACTACCAACAATAATAATATACTTTGTCCTGAATTAATCAGTCTGTTGTTTACATACGTAATTAGAAGAGCAGTTTTCTTCTTTTCAAGAGGCTCCTGGAGAACAATCTGCATCATCCTTACATTTATCTGCATGTAACAAAGAGACCAGAGGGATTTATGGGCTGTTTTATGGACTCTTCATTGGACTAGCCTACCAGAGTACCAAAGAATCCTCCAATGGGTCCTGATTCAGCCACAATAATGGGCACCAAAGGTCCAACAGAAAAAAAACAAAAAACCCTATTTATAGATGGCTCTGGAGCCAGTCAATTGTCACTAGGGTCCATTCCTTATGGGAAAACTCACAAATAACCTGTTAGATCTTTTGATGATGTATCCTGTGCACAGAAATAATAAAAGTTCATGTGTTCTATATAGATGTAGGATGGACCTTAGAGTCATCTTCTCGGTTGGACTCAAGAAACCTATGCCTGACACGTGTAGAATACAGTCATGTAAATAGGTTTATCAAGAATCTTGAGCTAACCATTATCCACCTTTATCTCTGCTGCCTATATAGTTCTTTTCTGTAGCAATATAGATCACTGTTTATGGGGCCCAGCTCCTCCTCTGTCCTCGATTTAGTTTGACATCTATCAACCACTTGGGAGATAGAAGAGACAGTATAGGATTACAGTTATTAAAACAGTTCATTCACCTATAAAAAGGTATCTAATTACGAAAGTGCCACACAAAAAACATCTCATGATGGGTAAAACCAGTGAGCTGTCCCAAGACCTTCACAACTTTATTGTTGCAAAAAATGCTGATGGAATTGGTTACAGAACAAATTCTAAACTACTGAAGATTCCAGTGAGCACTGCTGGGACCCTAATCTGGAAGTGGAAGAGCAAAGGACCCCCTGTGGAGAGCTACAGAAAGACCTGGAATGAGCAGGTACAACTGTTTCAAAGACAACAATAAGTAATGCACTCAGCCTCCATGGCCTGTATGCACGCTCACAACATAATACTCCATTGCTGAATAGAAAGCATGTTCAAGCACGTTTAAAGTTTGCTTAACAATATTTTGACAAACCTGTGAAATACTGAGAGGATATAGCCCGGTCAGATGAAAGCAAAACTGAACTCTTTAGATGCCATATTCGTACCATGTTTGGAGGTCAAAAGGTGCCGCATATCACCCCCAAAACACCAACAGTGACGTGTGGAGGTGAAAACATCATGGTGTGGGGCTGTTTATCAGGATACAGCACTCGCAAACTTCATATCATTGAAGGAAGGATGATTGGACAAATGTATCAAGACTTTCTTGATAAAAATCTGCTGTCATCTACCAGGATTATGAAGATGAAATGAGGGTGGATATTTCAGCAAGACAATGATCTCAAACACACGGCCAAGGAAACTCATTTGGTTTCAAAGAGAGAAAATAAAGCTGCTAGAGTGGCTGATCCAATCACCTTACCTGATTCCAATAGAGAATCTATGGAAGGAACTAAAGCTCATAGTTCATGTAAGGAGCCCACGGAAGCATCAGGATTTGAAGAAAGTTTGTGTGGAAGAATGGGTCGAAATCACACCTGAGCAATGTATGCAACTAATTTCTCCATACAGGGGGCATCTTGTCATCAACTACAAAGACTTTTGTACTGAGTTTTAAATACATTTCAGTAAGTGTGTTCAATACTTTTTCCCTGTGTCATTTCTAATTATTACACATAACAAAATTTATAGACATCTATGGTTTTATCTCTTTGCCTGTGTGGATTGGATGTGTTGTTACCGACATCTGGTGAGAATTTCATGTCAATGGCACCTTTAAAAATAGATTTACTTAGAATTTTGGTGACGAGTTTAATACTTATTTCACCCACTATATATACTTATGTATATGTATCAATGAATTCTGTCTCCCTGTAGCCATATTTTCTTAAGATTAAATAAGTTTAACTCTTTTAACCTTTCCTCTTAACTAAGATAGTCCATCCCCCTTATTAGGTTGGTTGCTCATATTTGTACTTTCTCTTACTCCATTACATCTTTTCTAAAAACTGAACCCATACATATTCCAAATGAGGCTGCACAAATGATTTGTATAGTGGCAATATTACATCCCTGTCCCACAAGTCAATGCCTCCTTAATTCAACTAGGAAAAGTCCAAAATGTATTCTAGTTCAGTACTGGATTACCAGGAAAATGACACCAGCAAAGGAAAATGAAAATGTCCTCATCCTCCTCCAGCATGTAACACAATCCTCATCTAGTAGAGACAAGGCACTAATGTCTTATATGGTGGATGTCTCAATTTTATTGCTGGGGGAGGTCAGTCTGCAACAGGGTCAGATTATATTAGTGACTAGTGATGAGCGATTGTGTCAACTATCGTTATCGATTCGATAGTCGATATCGGCAATTATCATGACGATGTCCGATAGTCGATAACAGATTATCACCGATGACCATTAAAGTCTATTTGGGAGAGGAACAACACCTTAATTCTTACACCCAAACAGGGCTGGAGAAGCTGGAATTAACATCCACAACAGTCAAATGGATATGTGCTACATCTTAGGCAACACACTTAGGTTATAAAAGTCACAGAAAAGTCACAGACTATTCACTATCCCTGTCTTGTACCACAGCATGACCCTTAAACCTGCATGACCCACAAATTAAAAAGTGCCAGAAGGCAGTATTATTTGAACCATCATTTTATTTGAACTGGACATTTACTATCCCTGTCCTGGAATGCAGCATGACCCTCAAACCTGCATGACCCCAGATTAAAAAGTGCCGGAAAAAGGAGTCTTTCAACCACCATTTTAGTTGAACAGTGACGTGTGGAGGTGAAAACATCATGGTGTGGGGCAGTTTTTCAGGATACAGCACTCGCAAACTTCATATCATTGAAGGAAGGATGACTGGACAAATGTATCAAGACTTGCTTGATAAATATCTACTGCCATCTACCAGGATAATGAAGATGAAATGAGGGTGGACATTTCAGCACGCCAATGATCCCAAACACAGCCAAGGTAGCTCTCAATTGGTTTCAGAGAAAGAAAATAAAGCTGCTATACCTTATCGACTATCGGAAATCGTCATGATAATTGCCAATATCAACTATCGAATCGATAACGATAGTTGACACAATCGCTCATCACTAGTCACTAACATAATCTGACCCTGTTGTAGACTGACCTCCCCCAGCAATAACATTGAGACATCCACCATATAAGACATTAGTGCCTTGTCTCTACTAGATGAGGATTGTGTTACATGCTGGAGGACGATGAGGACATTTTAATTTTCCATTGCTGGTGTCACTTTCCTAGTAATCCAGTACTAGAATAGATGTTGGAGTTTTCCTAGTTGAATTAAGGAGGCATTGACTTGTGGGACAGGGATGTAATATTGCCACTATACAAATCATTTGTGCAGCCTCATTTGGAATATGTATGGATTCAGTTTTTAGAAAGGATGTAATGGAGTTAGAGAAAGTACAAAGATGAGCAACCAACCTAATAAGGGGGATGGACCATCTTAGTTAAGAGGAAAGATTAAAAGACTATACCTGTCCTGTACCCCCGTATCACCATTACACCTGACGGACCCACCGATTAAAAAGGGCTGGAAAAAGGAGTCTTTGAACCACCCTTGTAGTTGAACGGGACATTGACTATGCCTGTCCTGGAATGTAGTATGACCATTAAACCTGTCTGACCCACAGATTAAAAAGTGGCGGAAAAAGGAGTCTTTGAACCACCATTTTAGTTGAACTGGACATTGACTATGCCCGTCCTGGAATGTAGTATGACCATTAAACCTGTCTGACCCACAGATATAAAAAGTGCCGCAAAAAAGGAGTCTTTGAACCACCATTTTAGTTGAACTGGACATTGACTATGCCTGTCCTGTACTGCAGCATGACCCTCAAACCTGCTTGACCCACAGATTAAAAAGTTCTGGAAAAAGTAGTCTTTCAAACCCCATTTTAGTTGAACTGGACATTGACTATGCCTGTCCTGGGCCACAGCATGATCCCCAAACCTGCATGACCCACAGATTAAAAAGTGCCGGAAGAAAGTTGTCTTAGAAGGAGTATTTTAGTGAAATGGACATTGACTATCTATATCCTGTAACGCAGCATGACCCAAAAACCCGCACAGATGCCCTTATGGACCATCAGCAGAAAATTTCGCAATAAGAAATAAACTATATAAAAAAAAACTCGTTTTCCAATACTGCTGCGGCTAGAGCTACTTGCCATTGTACTGGTGACATTTTTCCACCGTGACATTAGAATGTGAAGCAAACAAAACAGATGTCCCCAGTAGGTCAACGAGGCCTGTCTGAAAATCCTGCATTCTACTGTCAAGTGGGTTGGAGGAAATTACTGATCAATGCGGGTGAGGCTGTAAACATGGATCACGCAAGTTCAGCTAGCAGGGCCCGACTTACAGTGGGTGTGGTGAGAGCAAGGGATGGCATCCATCATCTATTAACATGCAGGTTCAGCTACCAGGGCCGGAGTTACAGTGGTTGCGGTGAGAGCCAGGGCTGGTGTTCGTCATCTATTAACACGCAGGTTCAGCTAGCAGGGCCCGAGTTACAGTGGGTGCGGTGAGAGCCCAGGCTGGTGTCCGTCATCCATTAACACGGCAAAAATTCCCTTAGGCCACAGCAACGAAAACAGTCGTGCTGAAGCAGAGTGCGGAAGCGGAAGTGTGAGATAAGACCTCCAGCCTTCCTCAGTCAAGACCTGGGTAGTGCTTGAGAAATTTCTGCCTCTACAAGAAAGCTTGCCCCTCTGTATGAGTGCGGACCAATTGAGCTTCACTTGGAAATGCTGGTGGGTGACGCTCCTGTTTCACCCAGGTGCCCTTTTTCTTGACATTCTTTTTCTCGTTTTACTCAGCGTGTTGGAGGAAATTGTCTCTGTTCTTGGGGTGGCGAATGTGCTCCATACACCATGTCCTCTGAATAACCTACATCTGTTCAAGTCTTCAGAGGAATATTTGTATCAGCTATTTTGTACATGCAAGTTTTTTAGTAGTTTAATTCTAAAAAACACATTGTTAAAATAGGATGGATTCCCACCATGTCTTTGTTTCTCTTTTTTTTTTTAAATGTATTAAACCGGTGGTCTCACTACAGGGATTGCTAGCTATGTTAAAGAGCTTGCAAAAACAAGTCATTTTGCAATATGTGTCCATTAACAGTGTCCTACCTATTCCTGTTTTTGACAGCACCATGCCCCCAAAAATTCAAAACATGACCCTTTGGCTACTCTTGACAATTGTGAAGAACAAATGTCTGTTAGAAACCACATTTTTTATAATAGGACCTGTAGTACAGCTGTATTTCACAGCAACATGCCCCCAAAAATTCAAAACATGACCCTTTGGCCACTCTTGACAATTGTGAAGAACAAATGTCTGTTAGAAACCACATTTTTTAAAATAGGACCTGTAGTATAGCTGCATTTCACAGCAGCATGACCCAAAAAATTATAAAAATGACTTCTCAGCCACTGTTAAAAATTGTGAGGGAGAAATGCCACTTAGAAGCCACATTTCTGTTCCAAAGGACCTTGATTATAGCTGTATCTCACAGCACCATGACCCCAAAACCATTGACAGTGCGAAAAATTTTAATGAAGAAGTGAGTAAATGGAATACGTTTTTTTTCATGAAACCGTGTACAATTGGTGTCTTTTACAGTCTCCTCACCGCAAAACCAGCAAAATGACCTTTTGGGAACTGAGAATAAAAATTGCAGTAAGAAATTATCATTTTAAAAATTTTTTTTCAAGAGGACCATTTCTGTTTGAAGAGGAATGTGAAGTAGACCGGCAACTAATCGGTGACCTCGGCAATTGGGGCCACAACATCATCAGAGATCCATGCCTGATTCATCTTGATGAAAGTCAAACGATCAACATTATCTGTGGAAAGCCAGATGCGTTTGTCTGTAATGACTCCTCCAGCTGTGCTGAAGGTCCGCTCAGATATGACGCTGGCTGCTGGGCAGGACAACACCTCTATGGCGTGGCGAGCGAGCTCGGGCCATTCATCCATTTTGGATACCCAGAAGTCGATTGGGTCCGGAACATATCCAAAAACATCGGTGTTGAGACGCAGATAGTCGTGCACCATGATCTTAAGCCGGTCTCTGTGTGTTGTATGTGTGCCCTGCATTACATGCGTTGGTGAGGTGGTAAATAAAGATTGCCAGAGGTCCCCCATTAGGCTTCTGCCACAATGCCTGCTGCTGCTGCTTGGCACTCTACTGCTGTCACGTTGCTGACGTTGTTCCACCGTGATATTTGAAGAACATGAAGCAGACGCAACAGATGTCTCCAGTTGATCAATCAGCACAGTCTCCAATTCCTGCATTTTACTCTCTATTTGGATGGGTGGAAGGAAAGTGCTGAGTTTTGCTTTGTATCAGGGATCTGGGAGGGTGGCCACCCAGTAACTGTTTTTCAGTTTGATTGCCTTAATGCGAGGATCATGTTGGAGGAAATGGACCATCCAAGCACTCATGTGAGAGATGGAGCCTTGATTTCCCAAGCCTCTGGGTCGAGGGGCACTAGCAAACTGATCTTCCTCATCTTCCTCCTCCACCTCAAATCCGTGCCAACCTCTTTCCAAGGCAGGGAAGTCGGTATTGTCGGTGTCCAGGAATACCTCATCCTCCTCCTCCACTTCCTCCGACTCAACACAGCCCTGACTTGCCTCAGATGCTGTACCCTGAGAGCTGGGGCGTCGCCTTGCACCAGCCCTTGACCCCGAACCACTGCCTAATTAAGACCGATAAAGTTGTGAAACTGTCGGGCCTTCTGGATTTGACGGAGAGAAAGGCTCTGTGTCCGCATCTGTGTCCGTCTCCTTCTCCGTCGCTGGTGGGACTTGATGTTTCAGAGTATCCAACGATCATTCCAGAACTAAGATCACCACAATGCTCATGCTGTCAAGGGCATTGTCCACACTGACCATTTTGGTGGCTTCTTCAAAACTGGCAAGGATGGTGCAGAGTTCTTTCACCTGCCTCCACTCTCGGTGGCTCAACACCCCGAGGTCCGCACCGCTACTTGTCAGGCCATGTGTCACTTCGCTGGAGCATGTGGAGGGTGGAATTGCAGCGTGTTGCCACGTCAGCAATGAGACGGTTGACGGGGAGACCGAGCTGACGCTGCAACGCAGCCAGGTGGGACGAAGCAGGGTGCGAACGGCGGAAGTGTGAGCTCAGACCTCGAGCCTTCCTCAGCAGGCAGTCCAGACCCGGGTAGCGCTTTAGAAATTTCTGGACAATGAGGTTCATGACGTGTGCCAGGCAAGGGCTGTGCTCCAGCCTACCAATCTTAAGGGCGGCCAGGAGATTTCGACCATTATCGAACACCACCTTGCCTGGCACAAGGTTCTTGTCACCCAGCCAGCGCTCAGTCTCGTTGTGAAGAGCCATCCAAAGCTCCTGACCTGTGTGTTAATGGTCTCCAAGACAGATTAATTTCAACACGGCCTGGTTTCTATGGGCACGTGATGCTACCAGTGGACCTTGGGGCAAAGAACCCTGTACCATCTCTGCGGTTTTGAAGAGCATGCACCGAGCCTGAGAGCCACCGTTACCACCAGAGACATCCACCCAGCTAACCCAGTGAGCTGTCACTGAGATATAGCGGCCTTGGCCGTGCTTACTAGTCCAAGTATTGGTGGTCAGATGGACTTTGCCGGACACAGATGCAGACAACGCGCTTGAAATTTTAGATGACATGTGGCTGGCCAGGGCAGGGACGTTTTTTCTGGAAAAGAAATGCCTGCTCGGCCACTGGTATTGGGGGCAGGCAAGGGCCATGACGTGGCGGAACCCATCTGTGTCCACCAGACGGAAAAGCAACATTTCCAAGGCTAAAAGCCTGGCAATGCCGACATTCAGGCTTTTGGCTTTGGTATGGTTTGGGTTAAAGTGTTTCTTCTGCTCCCAAACCTGGTAGACAGAAGGCTGGCTGCTAGACTGGCCGCTGTACGGCGTGCAGGTCAAACTGGTGGAAGGAGAAGGGGTAAGATGGGTCTCTGGTGGTGCTGGTGGTACGTGGGTGATGGTGGAGGCTGAAGCGGAGGCTGATCCTTGCTCATGACTCTGAGACCCATGGGCAGCTGAGGAACGCTGGGTGGGAGCGGAGGAGGAGGCGGAGACAGAGGGTGTGATTGGAAGCCCGGGATCAGTGTGGCCTTTTTTGGCCAAGTGTTCCCTCCATTTCAACTCATGCATTCGCTGCATGTGACTAGACATGTTGGTGGTGGTTAAACACCTAAGATTCTTGCCTCTACTGATGCGTTTACGGCAAAGGCGGAATATGACATCGCTGGGTGAATCAGAGGCTTGCTCAAAAAAGGCCCAGGTTTGAGAGGTCCTGGACCTTTTCGACGGCGATAAGCGAGGAGCGGTGTTTCTGCTGATCGTGGCTGGAGGAATAATCTCAGCAGACTTGTGCGACCGCCCTCTCCCTTTTTGAGGCGGGACCCGTACTGACAATACCCCATCGTCTTCCTCCTCGTCCAGTGATGAAGCGGTCGCAAGCAAATTATGCTGAAAAGACCACGTTGGATCCGCAATGTCGACATCATCATCATCAACACAGGTGAGTTCCTCATCCTGATATTCTGCATCCTGGAGCTGTGGGCTACAAGCCACAGGCACTGCAAGGCGTTGTTGACCGCTCGGGATTTGTGGCGACTGTCCAGCTTCCTTCTCCTCCTCTGATGGCATCAACAATTGGGTGTCAGAGCAGACAAAATCATCCTCTTTGGCCTCTTGATCTTTTGAAATGCCTTCTGACCCCAACCGCATTTTATACCAAAAGAAATCCAGATGGACGTCAGCATCAAATTAGCCCGTTTAATAAAGAATCAAGAATACATACAGTGCAACGTTTCGGCTCAAAAAATACTGCGGAGCCTTTCTCAAGCATAGTGATTCTGCTTCAATTATCTCCATATATATGTTTTACAAGTAATCACCCCCTTCGGGGATAACCAATAGATAACATACAATCATGTGAACATAATATACAATAAACCATGACATATATAGTGATCAGTATCAAATAATCTCAACAATTTGTGTATTATTAAAATATTTCCATTACTTACATAGGATGACATACATGGGATCAGCCGGTCAGACAACGTGTACTCGGCGTCTAAGTTCCCCAACTGCGCATGACCGGAAGACTCGCGCATGTCAGTTACGGCCGGCACACATAGATCCAACTGCGCATGTCTGTGAAGGCACGTAACCAGCTACAGGTCTACGACTCAGCGTGGTTAGTGCGCCTGCTCTGTGCCACTACATGCCGATATATTGTTCATATGGAAATATATTTCTTTCAAAAGTAAGTGTATAATACACTACTGAATTCTTATACTATGAAAAATAGGTCCTAGGGAACATCATTAATAAACACAGGGTAGCGGGATCATAATGCTGAGACCCAACATCAAAATCCAGGAAAAAAGTATCACAAAAAATGACACCCATTACTGGCATTGATGGCACTGTCTCCACTACGCAACACAATATGTGAGCGCAGGGTGACGTGCAGGATCAATAGTAGCTTGCTTGTCCCAAACCCGTGTAATATATACAGACAATGCACCAAACAATGGACCAGTAATATCTTGTACAATAGCAATATGAACCATATTGGCATCCAATTGAGGGGCATCAAGGGAACATAGAAAGTCTTCCCGTATGATCCCATTCATCAATTTTATATCCTAAGGAAAGAAAAATTAATAAAATTAAGTGCAATGTTCAAGTGTAATAAAAACATATTAAAAACAATCAAAGCACAATATATATTGCATACAGAGAATTAAATCTTGTTAGTGTTAAATTCAATATTGAGACCATTAGGATGTAAACAATTCAGCTCATATATCCATTTAAGTTCCTTCTTTAGCAATATTCTTTCTCGATCCCCACCTCTTCTCAGAACCGGAACATGATCAATTACTCTGTACCTAAATTGCGAAATGGAATGATTACATTCATTGAAGTGGCAGGCAACAGGTAAATCCGACATCTTTCTACGGACGGTACTCTTATGTTTGTTCATACGTTCTCTAACCTCCATTGTAGTCTCTCCCACATAGATCTTACCACAAGGGCATATGATCATGTAGATAGCATATGTTGTGCGACACGTATATCTCCCTCTAATTTTGATGGGTTTACCTGACATAGGATGAAAAAATGTATCTCCCTTAATCATATTATTGCAATTACTGCAATTGAGACAGGGAAAATTTCCCATCTTAGGGGGTGCTAGAAAAGATTGTCTCAAGCCTATTGGAGAAGGTAGGTCAGATTTTACCAACCTATCCCAAAGATTTTTACTCCTTCTATAAGCCATCATGGGGACATCAGAAAATTCTACAATGCCTGGAAAGAAATATATTTCCATATGAACAATATATCGGCATGTAGTGGCACAGAGCAGGCGCACTAACCACGCTGAGTCGTAGACCTGTAGCTGGTTACGTGCCCTCACAGACATGCACAGTTAGATCTATGTGTGCCGGCCGTAACTGACATGCGCGAGTCTTCCGGTCATGCGCAGTTGGGGAACTTAGACGCCGAGTACATGTTGTCTGACCGGCTGATCCCATGAATGTCATCCTATGTAAGTAATGGAAATATTTTAATAATACACAAATTGTTGAGATTATTTGACACTGATCACTACATATGTCATGGTTTATTGTATATTATGTTCACATGATTGTATGTTATCTATTGGTTATCCCCGAAGGGGGTGATTACTTGTAAAACGTATATATATGGAGATAATTGAAGCAGAATCACTATGCTTGAGAAAGGCTCCGCAGTATTTTTTGAGCCGAAACGTTGCACTGTATGTATTCTTGATTCTTTATTAAACGGGCTAATTTGATGCTGACGTCCATCTGGATTTCTTTTGGTATATACTTGGCAGAGTGAGGGATAGGCTGCCTCACTGTAGGACGGTCTTTGCATTTTTTGCCTGTGTGGACTTTACACTTTTGTGACTTCGGTGCTGGCCCACTTTTTGATTTTTTGTTGATTACCCAACCGCATTTTGTCATCAAAGAGGTCTTCAGAAAATGAATTATCCACAGTGGTGGGTACACGAGTTGACATTTGGGCTGCCTTCGCTTCATGTTGGACGAATGCTGACGATGATGATGATGACATTTGTGGCCGTGACTGGGAGGACGAGGAGGTAAGACTGCTGGATGCAGGTTGCATTAACCACTGAAGAACAGATTGGCGACGCTTTTCGTTACTGAGAGTCACAGGGCACCGACCCAGCGATGACAGTCCTGACGGTCCTGCAACCGACGATCCGCTGGCTTGTGTGTTGTCGCCAGCACTGGAAGGAGCACCTTCTCTCGTACCTCTACCTCCATGCCCTACACCCCTCTTTTCTCGCTTACCACCTGCATTTCGCTCCATGTTCAGAAAAATAAAAATGTAAAAAGGTATGGAAGAGTTTTTGACAGTCTCTTATTGAAAGACGGCAAATCACAGCTATTCTTAAATCCCTCTAATTTCCCACAGCCAACTAGGATTAGAAACAGAATTGTTTCTAGCGAATACCTGTGAAATGCGGTTTGGTGGAAGAACTGTAAGACAAAATCAACAGTGTTCTTCCTTCAGTTACGGGGATTTACAACTGTCCAGTAGGATTAATAATTGATAGTTCTCAACAAACCATCATACAAGTGTGCTATCTGCGCCACACTGAGATATACCGAGCGCAATAAAACTATTCAAAATTTCACGGATGAGAAATTGCGTTTTTTTGCAGCAATGACACACGAGAACAGTTACTAGAAAATTTCTGTATGTCACGGATGCCCCTGCGACCCTCGTCCTGGCTCGCAGGCGCATCCGTGCCCCTCACCCGAGCGGCACCGCGTCCCGCATGTCGGGGCGCAGGTGCGCTCATCCCCCTGCTCCTTCAGGAGTATACGTTACGTGGATCCATTCGAGGTGCTTAAACGCATAAACCCGGTGGCCTATAAACTCAGGCTCCCACCTTCCATGCGCATTCCAAATTGCTTTTATGTTTCCCTTCTCAAACCTCTGGTTCTGAACCGTTTCTCTCGGAAGATAGTCCCTCCCTCATCTGTGGCCGATGCCTCTAACGTCTTTATGGTCAAAGAGATCTTGGGTATGAGGAGAACTAGAGGGAAACTGTATTTCCTCGTTGATTGGAAGGGGTTCGGGCCCGAGGAGAGGTCCTGGGAACCTGAGGAGAACATTTTGGACCCTAACATCATCCAGAAGTTCCTCCAGTCCCAAAAGAGGGAGGGGCCAAAGGGGCGGGGTACTGTCACGGATGCCCCTGCTACCCTCGTCCTGGGTCGCAGGCGTATCCGTGCCCCTCATCAGAGCGGTGCCGCGTCCCGCATGTCGGGGCGCAGGTGCGCTCATCCCCCTGCTCCTTCGGGAGCATACTTACCCCGTCGTGATCCTGCTGCAGGCTCTGTCCCTCGGCATGTGCGGTCCCGCCTCCTAGGGCACGCGCGCGCCGGCAGTTTTAAATTTAAAGGGCCAGTGCACCGGTAATTGGCTATTGCCGGTCACTGCCCCTATTTAAGTCTACCTCTTCCTGGCTACCCTGCCGGATCTTTAGTGCCATTTGCCTTAAGAGAAAGCGTTCCTAGTCTTGTCTGATTACCGTGTACCGTACCGTTGCTTCCGTTCCTCAACCACGATTCTTGCCACCTGCCCTGACCTTCTGCCTGTCCACGACCATGAACCATAGCCGCTTGTCCTGACCTTCTGCCTGTCTCCGACTACGAGCCTGCCTGACGATTTTGTACCACGCTACACCTCGGCTGCCTCCGCAAGCAAGTCACGTCAGGGGTAGTGACCTGGTAGACTCCCGGCTGCAGCAATCCAACCCCGCTTTGCGCAGGCTCTGTGAAAAACCGGGACGTTCTTAGGATTCCGCTCTCCCTGGCGTGGCTTACGCCAACTCTTTGCGGTGGTCCAGAGGAAATCCACGATCGCCGACCGTGACAGTAAGATCCAGCCATGGATCTCGCCAAGGTGCCTCTGCCGCACGATGCCTGGACCTCACCACCATCGTGGCGCAGCAGTCGCAACAGATCGCTCAGCAAGCCCAGCAACTCAGCCATCTCTCCGCCATGATGCAGAAGCTCCTGGAGCAACCCACTCCCGTGGCTCCCATTGCACCTTCGGTTCCTGCACCGACCGCTGGTCCAAGGCTCCATCTGTCTATGCCGTCCAAGTTCGAGTTTTGGGACTCCAATGGCTTGCAGGGGCTTTATCACTCAATGCTTCCCAGCATATCCGAATTAATGGGTACCCAATTCCCCTACTGAACGGTCCAAGTGGCGTTCGTGCCTCTAGCCTTCTCTCCGGGGAAAGCCCGAGCTTGAGCTACCCCCCTATGGACAGGGACAAGCCCAACCAACATTTGCACATTCCTCACTGAATTCAGGAGGAGTCTTTGAGGAAAACCCGCCCGGGGCTTCGTCTGCCGAGACCCAGCCTTGATAAACCTGCGCACAAAGGAGACTCGTCTGTAGGCGACTATTGCGGTGCAGTTCCACACCTTAGCCTCTGACTGTCTGGAATGAGGCCGCTCTATTACCACCTTAAGAAGGGCCTTCATCGTCCGGTAGGGTTAAGAGTCGTTGGGCTGCAAGAGACATCCGCTTCCCTTAACGATGTTAATTCCGGCTGGCCACCCGCATTGACATAGCGCTATACTGGAAAGTAAAGGAGCTTCGCGGTAAACGTGAGACAGCCCAACCACGGTCGTGTCCCTCCGCCCAGTGTTCCAGAGCCAATGCATCTTCACCAACACCCACTGGGAGCCTATGCAGGTCCGACCGGGTATAACTTTCTGAGCAAGAGTTAGCCCGACGACGATCCAGAATCTATGCCTCTACTGTGGCGTCTCAGGGCATTTCCGGAGGAATTGTTCCCAATGTCCCAAGCATCCGGGAAACTCCCACACCTAGGCCCCATGGGAGAGGCGGCCTTGGTGTGGCAATACCACCTACCGGTGGTCAGTCTGGAAAAGTCACTGGTCATTTCTTCGGACAGCGGAGAACTTTTAAGTGATACCGTACAGAAATATCACCGCGGCCACCGCTGACTCTCCCGCGTCGGAGTTCTGCAAAATGGAAAAGATTACTTTCTTTGTGTTGCCGCGCTCTTCCATCAGCAGTTCTCCTGGGCCTTCCTGGCTAGCGGCTCACTCCCCTACGCTGGATTGGAATGTCTGGAGAAAGTTACCCACTGGGGCCAAGCTGCTTGGTCGATGTTTGTTGCACCCCGCGCCCGGTGCTTCCATTCCCAGTGCTCGTTACTAACACCCCAGAGCCGCTGCCCTGTCTTCCGCGGAATATCAATAATTCGCCGATGTCCTTCTCGGGAAAAGAAAGCAGAGAGCCTTCCCCCTCATCCGGCCATCAGAGTTGGACGACTGGTCCCGGCCATTGACCTACTGCCGGGTACCAGTCCCTCCCCGGGGCAGAGTCTAGTACGCTTTAACTTGTCCCGAGAATCAGGTCACCGCACATTTGTCGGAATATGTCTGAAAACCTCCAGAAAGGGTTTATCCATAAATCCTCCTCTCCCACGGGTGCGGGATTTTTCTTCGTAGAAAAGAATGATGGCTCCTTACGGCCCTGCATTGACTACCGGGGTCTTAATAAAATCACGGTAAAGAAGCATACCCCTCTACCCCTATCAGGGAACTCTCGATCCCTGCGGGGACGAAGATCTTTTCCAAGCTGGACTAGGGGGCCTACAATCTGGTCCTACCAAAAGGAGTAATGGAAAACGCTTTTAACACAAGGGAGGGACATTTTGAATACTTGGTCATCCCTTTGGGTGTGCAATCCCCCGGCCGTCTTTCCAGGACTTTCATAAATGATATTTTAGGGATCCCCTTTTTACACCTGTGTTGTGGTCTACGGGACGACATTTTGATAACTCCCCAAATCTGGAACGCCCCAAATTTCATTCCGCCAATTTGAGCCCCCTTCGAGCCAATCACCTGAGCCAAGCGGGGGAAATGTCTCTTTCACCAACGAGTCACCATTTCGGGGCTACATCATCTCTGAAAAAAGGCTTACGGATGGATCCGTGAAATTTCTCCCGTTCCTGCAAGGGCCACCCCCAGTGGGCCCTTTGGGCCAACAAGTTTTTAGCTTTTTTAATTACTATCAGCAGTTTATTCTGCACTTCTCTCGGGGGTGGCCCCCGATTGGGGCTCCACTAAGAAAACCCAACCCAGAAGTTGGCCACCCAAAGCGAGGGGGCTTTCCCAATTTTAAAAAACCTTTTGCCTCTCTTCTACCCGGGGCCGACCAATCCTGATAACCTTTTTTGCAGAGGGGGACCCCTCCTCGGGGGGGTTGGAGCGATCCTCACACAAAAGGGGCGACGGGCAAAACGGCACTTGGGGGTTCTACTCAAACGTTTCAGGGGCGGAGAGGAACTATACCATTGGGGACCGGGCGCTACGGCCTTTAAGCTGGCGCTAGAAGAATGGCGGTACTGCTGGAAGGTGCCAGGCATCCCATCTGATCATTCAGACCATAAAAAACCTTCAATATCTAAAACCCTGCCCAACGACTTAATCCACCCGGGCCAGGGGGCCTTATTCTTTTCCAATTTAATTCCAGATTCACTTCCGTCCTCAGAAAAAAATGTCAAGGCCGATGCCCCTCCGTGCGCTTATTGTTGGTGAAAAAGGGGCCCCCAAACCAAACCCCCTGACGCCTTATCTCCCAGCTCCTGTTGCCCCCGGAAAGTCCCGCCGGGGGAACATACGGGGGGTCCCACCCCCAAAAAAGTCTTGAAGTGGGGACATAGTTCTTTTTCCCCACACCTGGTCCTGTAAGACTTCCTTTTTTGTCTCCCTTCTATTGTGGTGGGAAACCTCGCCGGGGACGTCAAGGAGTTTGTCGATCCCATCACCTGGCCTGAAAAAACACCTCTCCAAACCGGGGGGGGATTTCTGCATCCCCTGCCCATCCCCACCAGTCCGGTCACAGTGGCCATGGACTTCATAACCGACCTCCCTCCTCTTCTGGTAACACGTCATCTGGGGGTTACGGACCCTTTTCGAAAATGCCGCATTTTTTCCCGTTTCCCCCGCCTACCCTCTGCCCCAGCCTGGGTAATCTATTTTTTCAAACCAAAAATTTTTTTGCTGACGGGGTTACCCCCTGAAAATTGTCCGGGTCGTGGGGTCCAATTTTTTTTCTAAGTTCTGGCGGGCCCCCTTTTTCCAAACCCCGGTAAACTCGACTTTTCCTCGCTTTCCACCCCAGACAATGGCACTAAGAGGGCAATAGGTCCGGGAAATTATTTGCGCCCCTTTTTTCCGGCCCGCCGAATATGGGCCAGCTTTCTGTCAGGGCGGAGTTCTCATACAACTCCCCAGATTCTGATCACGGGGCCTCCCCTAATTGTGTACGTGGCACCCCCGACCACCCTCCCAGGGTCCCTGCTGAGTCCCAGCACTGATATTTGGGCTGGTATAAAATTGTTTTGGGCCCGACTCGCCATCGCTGCTTCGGCTTCTGCACGCACTAAGACTCAGGGAGTAAGCGTAGGAGTTTTTCCCCCATTTTTTTTCCCCGGGGGAAAAAGGTGGGTTGTCGGGGACATATGTCCACCAAAAAATTTCCCAAATTTTTTTAAATTGGGGCCCCGCTACTGGGTCCCCTTCGAGGTGCTTAAACGCAAAACCCCGGGCCTATAAACTCGGCTCCCACCTTCCCTCGCATTCCCAATTCCCTTTTATGTTTCCCTTTCCCAAAATCTGTTCTAAACCCCTTCTCTTGGAAGAATCCCTCCCTCACTGTAGCTGATCTCAACGTCTTTTTGGTCAAAGAGATCTTGGGTTGAGGAGAACTAAGGGAAACGGGATTTCCCCGTTGATTGGAAGGGGGTTCGGGCCCGAGGGGAAGGGCTTTGGGGGCCTAGGAAAACATTCTGGGCCGTAACGTCATCAAAGTTTCCCCCAGCCCAAAAAAGGGGGGGCCAAGGGGGGGTACGTCACGGATGCCCCTGCGAAACCCCGGGCCCGGGGCGCAGGCGCATCCGTGCCCTCAACCGAGCGGCACCCGGCCCCATTTCGGGGGGCAGGGCGCTCATCCCCCTGCTCCTTCGGGGCATACTTTAAACCCCAAACCGGGCTTGCTGCAGCCTTCCCTCGGCCCCGCGGCCCCGCCTCCCCAGGGTGCGCACGCACGGCAGGTTTTTAAAATTTTTAAGGGGCAACTGCTATTGCCGGCACTGCCCTATTTTAAACCACCTCTTCCTGCTACCTGCCAAAACTTTAGTGCCATTTGCCTTTAGAGAAAGCTTCCCATCTTGCCTGATTCCCCGTGAACGTACCGTTGCTTCCGTTCCTCGACCCCCGATTCTTGCCCCTCCCGACCTTCTGCCTGTCCATGACCATGAACCATAGCCGCCTTCCTGACCTTCTCCTGTCCCCCGACACAGCCCACCTGACATTTGTACCGCGCTACACCTCGGCTGCCTCCGCAAGCAAGTCACGTCAGGGGTAGCAACCTGATAGATTCCCGCTGCAACAAGTCCATCCCGCTTTGCGGCGGGCTCTGGTGAACACCGGGACCTATTTAGATTCCGCTCCCTGGTGTGACTTACGCCATCGCTTGCGGTGATCCAGTGGATCCCCTATCTCCGACCGTGACACACATGTGCGGATCTTGAGTAAATCTTTGGTCATCTGCCAGTTCATTGATTGGTCATGCTGTGAATGCAATTTATGTAAACTGCACAAGATTGGTGCAGTATAATATGAATGGATATGGCTTCATTTTTGTCATGTAAGGAATATTGATATAATTTTGGCACGTTGCAATTTGCATTTATGTAAATTCCTGTAAGATTTGGGACAAGACGCTGTATTAACAAGACGTCAACTTTGGTCTGTTCTATACATATTGGGGTACCCTAACAGGGTCTATTTATTGTCCATACAGGTTGGCTTTGGTGCAATATACATATTTATGGTCCCTAAAAGTTGGATTGGTTGAGATTTTGGTGCGACGATACTGTCCTGTGTCCATTTGTGAAAATATTGTGCTACATTGATTTTAATATTTTGTGGACTACATTTTTTCTATTTAGCTCCTTTGATAAATTTTGAGGTGCAAATTTTGCCCTTAATTTAGTGGTCGAGGACTTACATTGTGGACCGATTTTTGGATTTACTTATTTTTCCTATATCAGTCCCCTGATGAAGTGGGCATGGGGCACGGAAACATGTTGGGACTTGTACATTAGAATTAGGGCTAGTGTGCTTAGGGTATAGGTTGCTGACAGGGACGTCCTTTTTCAGGACGAATACCCTGTTTTTTGGTGTTAGGGTCTATTAGGCCAAGTAGGGTAAGTGTAGTTTGTGGTGTCCGGTTTTGGTTATATTGGTGGTTTGTTCGTGTTTTATTATTTAGTATTTTTTTCCTCTCGGTTTTAGATTGTATGGGTGCGTTCCCACGACACAGGACAAATACCGGCCTGTTTACTGGCCAGTATTTGTCCTGTTTTGCGGCCGTCCCCACGGCCATGGGGGGACGGCTTTTCTCCGCGATGAGCGGAGAAAAGCCCACCTCCTTCACATTGAGAAGCATAGATTCCGTCCGAAAACCAGACGGAAGATTGTGCTTCTACAATGTTTCAGGCGGTCTGAAAAACCGCAAACCGGCTGAAAAACCGTCCGAAAACCCGTGCCGTGGGGACATGCCCTATTAATAAAAGTTGATTTATACAGGACCTTTTGTGTTACTTAATGCCAGATGGCATTACTGATCATAAATCTTCCTATGCAGAGATGTAGCTAAAGGTTGTTTAGTTAGTGAGTTAATTCTGACAGAAATGTTCAACCTTAGTCCCTTCCTGTACAACTTCTCTTCACAACTGCCAGGGGTAGTTATCAGCAGCATCTCCCATTCTCTATGTGGTCCATAGCTGGGTCTTTAAAGATCAGAAGCTCAAGACATATTTTTTTACCCTATACCAACGTTTACATACAGCGGCTCAACTCTATGTATGGCGCTTTGCAAAACATATAAGTGATTATAGTGCTGTTCCATCCACTGACTCCCAGGTGACATCTTCTCTGGTTGCAGTCATTTATTTTCACCTTTCTTCTTTTTCAAGCCTAGACCTCCATGAAGTCTTCTAGACATGAACCATCTCTACACAAAAACTCTTCATCTTGCTGCTGCTCCCAATAGACCTATCAATGCCCTCTACACTGTAATAGGTCCACCTTTGTACCTCATACAGAACTGGGGCTCTTTTTTGTTACCCAAAAGTAATAATTCCCCTACACCGTAATAGTACCCGAATTGTTCCCTCCACAAAATAGTAAATCCTTCTTTGTGACCCACATTGATTCTGCCCTCCTAAGCGCCCCCGCACAGTCATATTACCCTTTTGTGCCCCATATTAATGCAGGAGCTGAGCAGGAGTAATGACCTTTTGAAATTACATCATGTTTCCATTTGCCATGTAGCAGACAGAGACTCTGAGGTTCCCTTTAAGCCTTTAAATGGCAAAAGTAGACCAGCATCAAAGCAAGAGGAGGTAGAATAAAAAGCTTCCAAATTTTATCAAACTCTTACATTAAAAAAATCAATCACAGAGTGACAGAGAGCTGTATGGCCTACGCGTTTCAAGCACTGAACTTGCTCTTAATCATGACAACAACATACTGCCAAAAACACACTTTTATAATAAAATAATTGTGTATAAACAATGCTGGAACAAACCTAGTCCAATTTGAAAAATGTTTGCTGTATTTGTCAAACAAAAACTCTTTCCCTTAAATCCTACCAGCAGCGCAACAGATGCAGGTATTTCTGCCCCTGTGAACTAGTAAGACAGATGGAACTTTTAATGAGAATGAATTAATCAATTAATTAATCCCCCTATATAAGTGGGACGAACCCAACCCCCGGGGCGTTTTCTTTTCCGTCCGTCAGACAGGGGACGTTGGTTGGTTTGTACCCCCGGTTTGCTTTTTGGGGAATGCATTTTTTAACCCCATTTCAGAAAAGCCCTCAGATTGTAAAGTTTTTGTTTCACCCTTTATTTTTTTTCAATATTGTCTTTTTATTATGTGCTTTAATGCCCTTTTGAAAGTAATGTTTTTTTTTTTCCCCCCTTTAACTTCCAGGCTAACAGCCTGAGTTATGTTCCATGAAGGGGGGGCACAGAAAACCCTTTCGTTTTTAGCTTTTCCCTGTAATTTACCCTGAAAATATTAATTTTTTAAAAGGGGAAATTTTTTCAAATTTAAAGCAGTCAAAAAGGGTGATCTGTGTCAAAACCCGGGCACGCCCTTTTTTTCAGCTTTTTCTTTTTTCAACCATTTATAGGTTGGATCCCTGAATTTCACAAGGCCCACCCTTGGGCAGTTGTCTAAATTTCTGGGGTTCAATAGGTCCCCCCTAATGGGATTTTTAACTTGCAAAATTTCCCTTTTTAGGGCCACTGATTTTTTAAAGGGTTTTATCTGTTTTCCCCTTTAGCCCCAAACCAGCAGCACATTTTTCCCCCCCCTCAAAGTTTTTAATGGGTTCCCTATATAATTTACACCCCAGAGGCAGGGTCCCCCGGGGCTTTAAAAGGGGGGCCCAACGGGAATTTCCCGGGCTTTGCACGGGTTTCTTTTTTCCCTCCCCTCTGGTTTTATTTGTGAAGTAGGAAAGAAATTCCCGGGGGGGATGGGGTATGCAGTGTCTTTCTCCTGCTGAAATTTTCCCCCATTAAAATATTCAACTAAAAAAAAATTTTTTTTTGGGTTTTTTGGCACACCAAAAATTTTTTGAAAAATAAGAGCATAGGCGCACACGATGTGGCAGCAATATACATACACATTCCAATATCAGTAGCACCCCGGGGTTCAACAAAAAAAAACTATCAAAAGGCACATGGGAAAATTTTTAAAAAGGGTATTTCTGCAAATTTGGGAAATACATGAAAAAAATTTTGAGGCACTCCACCCACCTTCACAGGTTTTTTAAATAAAGGGCAGTTACCTAGTAGTGTGCCTTTTCCCACCCTGAAGTGTGGTGTCTAAACGGCCCTAAGGGTTACACCCCAGTTTGTCATGTGGCAGTATGGGTCCCGGTGAGATCTTATTTTTTTGCAAATATGTCAAGAATGGTAAAGCACCTGCTTTACCAATGTGCCAAATTTTGTACAGATTTGTCCAGTAATTTGGCCATGCACAAAGAATGTACAACATTAAAAAGTAATTTTTGCTAAAAAAGGGTATGTTAAAAAAAGGGCCCCAGGGTTTCGGTTTTTTGGCCCAAAATTTGATTATTTTTTTTTGTAAAATATGTCAGAACAGAATTTCTTAAAAAGCTAAAACTTTTTAAAACCCCCAAAAGAATCTGTTTTCCCCAATATCCCAAATTTGGTCCCGTTTGGGCCCAAATTTCTTTTGGGCCATCTTTTCTGGTAAAAATATGTTTTTTTTTTCCAAACATGTTGAGAACAGTAGATCTTAGAGCCCCGGGAACCGGGGTCAAAACCCTTTCCCAAAGGGGTATCTGCCCTCACCTGTGTGTAAAATTTTAGTTTCTAACCCTTTTTGGCCAGGCTTTAAAAGAAAAAACAGCAATCCTGGCGAATAGTGATATTTTTTCAAATTTGCCGACAACAGCAGGTCCTATAGAGCGTATGTAAAACCTTTCAAAGCACTTGATTTACCTATGTGTCAAATTTGGTGCAGTTTGGGTTTCCGTTGTTTGACCATGCTCTGTTCAAAAGCAGAATTCGTTTCCCCAAAAAACTTGAGAATAGTAGGCCCCCTTAAGTACTGAATTTGGTGTAAAAAGCTTAAAAGGCGCCTGACCCTACCTAGTGTAAAATTTTGGGTGCAGTTTGGGTCATTTGGGGTTTGACCATGCTCTGTTCACAGCAGAATTCGTTTTTCACAAATATCTTGAGAATAGTAGGTCCTAGAGTACTGAACTTGGTGTAAAAGCTTCCAAGGCGCCTGATCTACCTATGTGTCAAATTTGGTGCAGATTGTTCTAGTCATTTGGCTGTGGCTAGAGAACAGATATCAGACAACAGACAACCAAAACCATTTGTATATATATGTATGCGGGACGTCCCCAATTTAAAACGTTCCAAATTCCCATCTGCCCTCCTGAAAAAAACAGAGACTTAGGGGGGCGGGGCCTCAGCGTGCCCCATAAAATGGGGAAAACGTCCCATAATAACGGGGAATTTTCCAACCCTTCCCCTTTCCCCCAATGCGTTTCGGGCCCAAAGCACAGCACTACAGCCCCTTTTTTAAACCTTTCCCTTCCGCCCTTTTGGGGCCCACCCCCATTTTCGGGTTTCCCCGCAGTTTCCCCCTCAGGGGTCCCTTTTTGTCTTGCGCTGCCCCAGCCCCAGCACAGCAGTCTGTCGTTACTGCTCCTAGCCCACCTATTCCCCCCCTCCCCCACCCCCAAAGGGAAAAAATACAGTACAGTACGGTATTAGCACCCATACAATTAGTACAGGTTGGAAAGCGGGCATTTGTAATTTTTGAACTACAATGCCTGAAATGCTGTATCAAAAAAAATTGTAGGGGTGCTGATTAGACATTGGGGTTGTGCCCATGCCGGCACTAGTATTTTCCAGTAGTAGCGGGAACAAAAAAATTTCCCCAAGCATTTCAGGGCAGCAAAATAAGAGACAGGAAATGGGGGTAAAAAAAAATCTTCAAAATAAGAATTGGTGTTTTTTTTCCCCTTCCCACTACCCCAAAACTAAAAAAAAAAAAAAATATAAAAATTGGATAACAACTACCTAGGGGTATCTGTATGTGTGTGTTGGATACAGCGGGGATGCACTGTCACCTGCTGAAAGGGGTTAACCCCTCTAGGGCGGTCGACACAAACCCGGGGGAAAGCCCGGGTGATGAGCATAGGGGTTGACAGCTCAGCTTTTTAAACAGGTCAGAGGGGGTGTCGCACGGGCCCAAAAGAGGGGCCCGGGGCTGCACCAATCGGGGTGCCCGGGGGAGTGGGCCGGGCCAACCCCATTTAAACCTTTTCAGTGGGGTTTTACCTTTGCTGTGAAAGGTTTCCCCTTGTTTTCCCCCGTGCTTCTTTTTATTGCATTCCTTGGGATTTGACCTTGGGGATTTCCCCTTTTTCCCACGTTTTTTCCCCCCGTTGCTGTACAGGGGTTCCCCTTGTGTTTTACCCTTTACTTTTTCCCTTTTTTGTGTTTTTGATTGTGGATTTGATGTTTCCCCAAGTTATTTTACCTGGGCTGTTTTACTTTTGCTTCCCCCTTACAGCCCGCACTTAGTAGCTAGGGCCCTTTTCGTCCCCGTTGGGTCGCCTTTTAGGGCAGCACGCCCCAAACGGCAGGGACAGTGGGGTGGGGGGGGGGGGGCCCGGGCAGGGGCCCCACTGGGACCTCCTTGACATGACACCACCCCAAGTTTTAAATAGGGCTCCTGCTGTGTCTTTTGGATTTAAAGAAAGACATGTCAATTCTTGGGAAAGGATCCGAAAGAAGCAATGAGACAACCATTTACAATTTATTGTGGGAAAGCTGATGCGTGTCCCCATATTAAAAAAGGGAAAGTAAAAAACATATTGCAAATTTTGTTAGCTGAGTGGGTTTGGGGCCCTTTGGGGTTTCCGGGAGGGCTGACTCCCAAAAACGCCGTCAAAAAGGGTAACACAGACAAAAAACGGCCCTGTGAAACAACCCCCAAGAGGCTACCCGAAGGAAACAAAATTAAGGGCCCGGCCCAAGCCCAATTTGTAGGTTTTGGGTTTAGGTCTTAATTTGAATGGGTCCGATGAGAGATGGGGCACAGGGAAATAAAAAATTTTTTGCCCCCATTATACTAAAATCAGTAGTGTAAAACCAGGGCCCGTAAGATTTTGATTACCAGGAAAACCCTTTGGGGAAAACAGAGGTTTTCTACAGGGTGAAACTCTAAAAAAAAGGATCACCTTTCACTTAGGGTATATTCACACAGCTTTCTTGGGCCTTTTTTTTTTCAGTTTTATGCCTGGGAAAAGGTCCCAAAAAACAGCCCCAAAAAGTTTTTCAAATCCTTCCTCCTTTTTAAAATTTATGTAAAAAACGCCCCTTTTTTGTTAAAACCGGAAACCCTATTTCACAAGCATAACTGCTATCCGTTTTGTGGGTGCAATTACGGGCCGTTAAAATTTAAATGAACAATTTTTTCAGGTGTTTTTTTGCTTGTAAAAACCTCAAAAGGTTTGACCTTTTGGGGGGAGGAGTTTTTTAAAAAAACCCCCCTTCAAAATAAGCCTTTTAAAAACAGGGATTTTTTTTAAATATTTGAAGCTTCAAAAAAAAAACCATGTGAACAAACCTAATACATTGGGGTACCATGAGACCTCTGGCACAGTTGCCTTGAGTGTGGTAAGACCCATGGGTCTGTTTTTATGTGGGATTAAAACTGTAAAACATGTGCATTTTTTGCAATGAAAGAGATGGCTTCCTTCAGATTGTGATTTAGAATTAGGCTGTGCTGAGGCCAATTCTGATGAAACATTTAGCTCTGGATACAGACGTTACCCCAAGACAGCCTATAATGTGGAGAGATCATATGTGTATTTTAGAGGAGGATAGAGGCGATTGATCCCCCCACTTTTTGAACCAAAAATTAGCCTATTTTAAAGGGGGGAAGAGGCAATAAATCGCAATTGTGGGGAAACCTCTTTAATCAGCATAGCAGAGAGTCAGGCTTTATGGAGTTCTTCTTTTGGATGTTGGCTGTATAACTTTGATGAAACAGGAACAAACTTTAAATTCCCGCAGATTGCAGATTAGAGTAATTACAAATAATAAATATGGAACACAAAAAAGGAAGCCCCAACCCCCCGCAAAAAGTCCTGAAAGTGTTTTTGTTCCCTTGCCAATTATGACCAAGGTTATACTTAAAGGGATTGAGATTTATAAGGAAGTTTAAAGGGGAAAGTGTCATCCCGAAAATGACCTAAAAAATTAAGTCCCTTTTTTTTCGAACACATTTTTTTAAAAAAAAAATTGGTTGTTTTTTTAAAATTTTCAAAATTTTTTGTCAATATTTTTTTTTAAATCCTGAAATCTTTCAGTTTTTTTCATAACCTTTTTTGGCTAAAGTCTACAAAAGCCCCCCTGTAAAATGCCATTAGAAAACCCAAAAAGTATTTTTTCTATCATTTTATCGTGGGGTTTTTTTTGGGGGATTTTAAAGGGCGGTTTTTTAATTTCGGCCCTAGTACATTGAACTGAAATAGAAAACCTAAAAAAACGATGGAACATGTTCAATAAGCCGGCAGTCATGAAATCCAGCAGTAGAAAATCTGAGATTGGATTTTCTATTGAGGTCTATGGGCGCTGGTTTACTGTCAGATTTTTGTGGATGCTAAATACTGAATCTGCTTAAAGGGGTTGTCTCGCCACAATGGGTTGGGTTTTAATTAAAAAGGGTCTTTAAAAAAAAAGCACTTTGCAATTAGTTCATTACCAAAAAGTCCACTGATTTTTTAGTAAGCCCCGTTAAATAAATACTGCAAACCCCCGCTTTTCCCAAAACTCTATAGCAGCGACCGTTATCCCTTTTCTCCCCGGCTGTCAGGTCTGTATGACTATCACCTTTTTTAACGGTCAGAGCAGAGAGCCCCTCCCCTCAGAAGCTTCTGTAGTGGAGGGGGGGGAGGG